>OZ038506.1:72892235-72919735 GCA_964036315.1 Acanthosepion esculentum
AAGACAAAGTTGGCATTAAAGAAATTAGAACCACACACCTGGTGGCTAATTTAGTCTGGTTTTAATAACAACAATCCATTGTAATATACACCTAACAGCACATTGAAGGTTTTTATAGAACAGAACAGAAATGATTTCAACTTTATTCTGTATTCATTAAAAATTCAGCCATGTTTGTTTGTACGGTTCATATGCTGAATTTATTTTCTTGAATTAAACAATACACTAAGTGATTATAGAAGATCATAAAAATTTATTTTTTTTCAAAAATTAAAAAAATATGTAAATATAGAGACATGGCAAAATTCAAAGTGGGGTCTGTGATGTAACCGATCCTTACCTGGCATCTCAACTTCTTTTCCTTTCTCACTGACATGACCTGGCTTCCCTCTGTCTTTTCTACAAATATTTTCATCACAACTGTTCTGATGAGATTTTTTCTCTGATGTTTTGACAACATGCTACTAGATTGGCAATTAAGTCTCACTATTTTACTGTTGAACTAAGTTAGATTCATCCACTACTTTTATTCTAACAGTTTCTTTTCTCACACTTCTCACCTGTGGAACTCCTTTCTGATTTCTTGCTTCCCTGATAACTGCAATCTTTAAAAATTTAAATGCAATATCAATCACTATCTTCTGTTTTCTTGAACCCTGTTCCTTTTTTGTTCTTTACTCAATTCTCCCCATTTTTAGTCTTCACTTTCACCCACTGTAACCCCCTTGCATTCTAGTGCCATAGGTGCCTTGCTTGGAGTGAAATGATTAAAAAAAAAAAGAAGTCTATAACAATTTCAACTAATATCTTCGCTGTGAACCTGTAGATGTATAAAAACCATTTCCACTTGAAACCTGCAAAATTCCAAAGAGCAACCTTGACATTATTGCAATGTCTGTTTGATCAAATTCTAAGATAAAATAACTTAAGATCGTAAAATAAACACTCGGGCTAGCAGACCTAGAAATACTACTTTTTCAAGTCACTGAACTGAAGAAGTGTTTACCTAAGTTGTAACAATTCATAATAAAGAATCTCTTTATGCTTTTGCATCTGTTAAACAATCCAACCTTTTACCAAAATGATAATGAGTGAAATGGTATAGACAATAATCAGAGTAGAATTGATTTTGGTGCAATATTATTATAGATTATTATGTAAATAACTGCAAGAAGAAATTCCATGGTTGTTAGCAAAAAGGTGAGCCCAAATTGCAAATTGGAGATACCAAAATCAAACAAGTACAACAATTTCAATATCTGGGAAGTGTTTTAACAATAAAGGAGGGAAAGAGCAGTACTGAAATCCAAAGGTGTATTCGCATAGCCAAAGATGCCTTTCAAATGCTAAGCAGAGTATTAAGAAATAGGAAAATTTCACTAGAAACAAGGAAATGAGTACTAAACTGCTATGTGGTATCTGTCTTCTGCAGTGAGTGCAGACGATTTCCTCAAAGATGAAGAGTAGACTTGAAGCAACAAAAATGTGTTTCCTGAGAAGGATGCTGAGGATACCGTGGAATGAACATCTGAGTAATGATGAAGTTTTGAAGAAAATGGAAATAAAAAGCAAACTAATACTTAACATCAGGAAGAGACAGTTGAGGTTTATGGGGTGCCTAATGAGAAAGGAGGGCTTGGAAAATCTGATACTCATGGGACCGATAGAGACCAAGATGGACAGAGGAAAACAACGCATAACATACTTAGTGAGCTTGAGTCAATGGATGGTGGGACAGGGCTTAGGAGAAATAACAGAAAGACTTGGTTTATTAAGAGCTAAAAGGAACAGGAAATTGTGAAAAAGCCATGTTTGTTTTCGTCTATGTCCTGAGGGGACTCGGCACATAAAGAGGATGTAAATGACAGAATAATAAACATAGCTTAAGGCATAGAGACTATATAAATGTCGAAGCCAGTAAGGGTAGAGTAGCTTTTGGTATGCGAGAAAAACAACTACCTCTCGACTGATAAAATATGAAATCACACTATATAAGTTTTTAAAATATTTATTCAAATTTCAGACATTTTCTGAGATTTCATGTATTTCTAGAAAAAAATAAAGAAAAATACTGTCATGGCATAGATTTTTGTATAGTAGATGTATAGTTATATATATATATATATATATATATATATATATATATATATATAATAGGAAAGAACAGTCAGATTTATAATCTAGATTTCTTTAGTATTTATTTTTAAAAAACAATGTTCAATACAGAGTATAACATAATATAATTTTTATTATATATATATATATATATATATATATATATATATATATATATAGTACAGTATAATATTGATTACATAGTATAGTAACATCCTATAAACTGAAGATACTTACTATCTGCTGAATATAGTACTAACACCATCAACTTACACAATTTATTTTTTTATCATTTCACTTCAAGCAAGGCAATAATGCCACTAAGACACAGATTTACAGTGTCGGGAAAGAAAATGAGAAGATTTTAGTGAGGAGAATTGAGGAAAAGGACAATAAAGGAGCAAGATTCAGGAAGACTAAAGATAGTGATTGACATTGCATTTACATTTATGAAGATTGTAGTTGGCAGGGAAGTAAGAAATCAGAAGTGTGTTCCACAGGCAAGAGGTACAAGAAAAGTAACTACTATAATAGAACTGATGGTTGCATCCAGTTAGTAAAACAGTAAAACCTCATTGCCAATCTAGTAGCACACTTAAATTCATGTTGTTGAGGGCCTAAGGAACAAGTGCCATGAAAATATTTGTAGAAAAGACAGAGGGAAGCCAGGTCACATCAGTGAAAAAATGATGGAAGTTGAGATGCCAGGTCAGGATTGGTTACATCACAGATCCTTCTTTGAATTTTGTCAAGAATCTTGAGATATATTGTAGGAGCACCAGACCAAATATGGCAACAGTGTTCAATAGTTGGATGAATGGTAGGTTTATAAATGTGCAAGAGGGATTTTGATGTGAAGAATTGTCTTGCATGACACAGTAAACCAATTTTCATAGCAGTAGACCAAGCAATTGATTCATTATAATCACTCAACCCCATGTTAGGGGAAAAGGTGAGTTCAGAAAGGTGTAAAATGTTCCTCCACTGGAGTTTAATGTTATTTCTATTTGGGAAACCAATTTTTAAAAAAATTGAGTTCACCCCAAGCAAGGCAGTAAAGCCACTAAAACACAGTGGAAGAATGTGAGTGTGGAAGAATTAGAAAACAGAAATATTACTGAGGAACAAAAACAATAGAAGGGTAAACAGGGGGACAGGAGATAGGAATTGACATTGCAATGAAGTTTACTGGAAAGCATGGTGTCAGAAGAGAGTTCCACAAGTGAGAAGTGTGAGAAAAGAAACTATTAGTATAGAACTTATAGTTACATCTAGCCAACACAACTGTAAATTGGTGAGACCTTGTCACTGTTTTAGTACTGCACTTAAATCCATAACGTCTAGGTCCCATAGCTAAGTGCTCATCTGAACAATTACCATGAAAGTATTTAAAGAAAAGGCACAGGGAGGCAATTTAACAGAAGTGGGAAAGTGACTGAAACTGAGACACAAGGTCAAGGCCAATAATATTGCTGATTCTTCCTTGGATTTTATCAAGGGTCTCTAATATATAGCAGGAGCACCGGACTGTAAATGACAGCAATATTCTAAGCATGGGCGAATGGAAGACTTATAGGTATGCAAGATAGATTCAGGAGAGGAAAATTCTCTAACATGACACAGTGAAACAAAAATACTGAAATTTCAATCAATTTCTTGATTAAAAGAGACCTCTAGATTTTTCTTCCTTAGAAGTTATATTAAAACTTTTGTATCTCACAATCTTGTATTACTGATTTATTTTGAATAAATTAAATCTAAATACTGGTACCATGCAACCCTTACCCCTGCCAATGAGATGTTGCCAGCCTCTCTTGCTCCTCTATCGCTATTACTATCGCACACATTTGTCCGAGTTCCATCCCTTAATTCCACCAGCTCAGACGTTCACTGCTAGGGACCCTGCCCTGCCGTGTTCATGGTGGCAAATCCTCCCAGTTTCCTTCACGTTCCTTTGATAAAAATCAAGTTCTACACAGCCAGCTTTTTCCCCAGAATTGTTTGTTGAACAGACTCCCGAGATGATGCTTCCCTGACAACTACAATCTTGGTCTCTTTAAGTTCAGGGTCAGCTGATATCTATCCTACATATCCTCATAATATGCACTCCTTACTCCCCCCCTTACTACAATCTCATTCAGTAACCCTTTACTATCAGTGTTCATTGAGCCTTGCATTGTGTGAATGAACAGTATTGTAGTGAACTACTGCAGATGGCAAAGAGGCACAGGGTTGATTGCATTTTTTTGCAACAGTCAATGTAAAATGGCTTACCTCCAGGACGAAAATAGATTCAAATGTGTCTTGCTTATAAACTGTCCCAAATGGAAAAATGGTGGATTAGTGGGTCACACATTTAAAACAGATCAATCCTGGAGTCGGATGGTCTCTTGCGAGAGTCTCTTTTCACATATGAAAATTTTGGCTGTCAAGGAAGATATAAAAAAAGTGCATAATGAGTCAACAAGTGCAGAATGGTGACTTCTACTGTAATAAACAGGAGACACGCAGTCAGAGGAGTGCTTGACTAAAGGAAACGGATTGTAAGAATTGATTACAAAGACAGAAGAAACTACAATTTTGCAAGCTTTTCACTACAAAAAAAGATCATATCAGTAAATAATTCTATCCCTTTGTTTTCTCTGCCCACCTTTGAAATAATTTATCTGATTCAAGTGAGATAAATGCTTCTTTGCACCATTCATACATCTTACTTTGTATCCTTCTTCTTTGGATGTCTGACTTTCATTATGGAATTAGTTTTATTCGCATTAAAACTGATTTTATGCCTCTTGTATATGCAACACATATTACCTTTATTGATTGAAGGTTTTGTTATAAGCGGGGGTGGGGGAGGTTCAAAAGTTCTTGAATCAATTATTAGAACACTGACTGCTTAAAGTGTGTCAAGCTGAGAACTTTCCAGTATTTTCTGGTATATCTCAAGAAAATGATTAACAGCCATATATTCTCAGAATGATTTTTCTTCTGTATAGTGTCATCTAACTTTTTCCATTCTACTTCAGGCTGTCCATTTTTCTCCGGCGCTTTACGATCATGTCACAAAAGATTTAGGCAAACCCTTGATTCTGATTTTAAACAAGATCGATCTTGCACCTCCAGCTCTGGTTGTTGCGTGGAAACATTATTTGCAGGAGAAATTTCCAATGCTTCAAATTGTTTGCTTCACATCTTACCCAAAAGACAAATCGGATATTGACATGCAGCGAGATGACCCTGGCAAAGGTAAGGAAAATGCTTTAGAGGTTGTTATTTTTTTTTTCTTTGTAAACATATTTTCTGCAAAGTTGTCATATTTTAAAGCTAATAATTTTTGGTATGCGTTGACTAATAACACTGTGTACGCATTTACAAACATGGATGTGATGAGACGGACACTGATCCTTTAAGCATTCCATACCACATCCCAGACAAATGTACAAATAGAAGACAATGATCCTGCTTTGCCAACTGAAGCCAATATACTGATGATGATGATGACGTGTATGTGTGACGTAGCTGACGACATTGTTATTCATAGTTGGGATAAGAATGATCTTGAACAGAAATTCAACATCTGCTACCAAATGTTTCAAGAAATGCGACTCAAAATAAACCTTTTCAAAACAGAAATTATGATCTGGAATTGGAAGGAAAGCAGTAATGGCACCAAACATGAATCCATCATCAAAATAAAGGATGTGGAATTGGTAAATACTAAACACTTCAAATACCGCTATATATGGATCAGTTATAACAAATTTAGTACAGGAGAAAATTAAATTGAATGTAGAATACGCTGTGCCAGAGGTAGTTTTACCCAACACCACCAATTTCTACAAAACCAAAACATTAGCTCGAAAACTCAAGTCATGTTCTTAAATAGCCTCGTCAGATTGAGACTTATATATGGATGTTATTCATGGCACCAAATCTGCTCAGAAATATCTAAACTGTCAGCTGTATATAGCCGCTTTCTGAAATCAATGGTTAAAAATGGTTAAAAATGAGTGAAGGGTGGAGGTCTTGGCAAAGATCATCCTTCTTTGAACATTGTGGACTGGCACTGCAGAATCACAAACCAGGAACTGTACTAAATGACAAAAACCGCATCACCTGATGACGTTCAACAGCAGCAACAACTAAAATGGATAACATGTGTAACTTGAAAAGAAAATAACAATAAAATCAAGATGTTGACATTCCGCACCACTTCATATAAAAGGTTAGGATGGAAACTCCCATCAATATTGGAAAGAGTGATAACAGCTACTAGACCTGAAGAATCTATTTTCCTGAAAAATTGTTTGAAGAGAAAGATTTTATAAGTTTCAACTAAAAGCAGTACTGTTTGGTTAATGATTGTCAAATGTTTCCTTATAGAGAAACAGCTAATATTACTATTATTATGGGACAAAAAGGATCTAATAAGAAAACAAGGACCAAAATAAAAATCTTTTTATATTTCTATCACCAGTTAAATGTTATTTACCCTTCTCTATCTCTTGTTAAAAGTAATTAGTAACTATTTACACTATTCAGGCTATTGTCCTCATCTTTATTGTCATATTGTACTCTCCGGTCTTCTTCAGGCGATATACTTTGGAATTTCGAACTGAATCCTTTTAGTCCACAGGGGTAGATTGTTCTAGTTCCACGTGCCATGCCTTTTCTGAATATCTCAGTTTCAGTTAATTCCCTTTAGTAACTCAACTTTCCAAGTTTTTGTTCACCTCTGCTGTGGCCAGGTATTGAACTCGGAACTCTTTTGATCAAGCCACTGGATTACTTCAACTAATGCTTTTATCCACTGAAATATCCAGAAAAGGCATGGCATGTAGAACCATAGCAATCTACTCCACTGAACAAAATAAAGGGTTTGGTTTGAAATTCCACCTTATCACCTGAAGAATGCTGGAGCGTCCAATGGCTGAAATGTTGTGAATATGGCAATAAACAATTTGAACAATCTAAATAGTGTAATGACTTACAAATACTAATTTTCAGAAAATATAGACACAGATGTTGAAGTAATTAGTAGTTAATATTTCTCATGACTGCTAAACAAAACTTGACAGAAATATTGTGCAGCACACAAAAAAATGAGAATGTTTGTCTAAATGATCTTTGACAAGCTAAAAATAATTCAGCATTTCAGACATTAGTGGGAAGCTGAAAATATTGTGCTGAAAATAAATAAGATAAAGATACTAGTTTGAATGACTCTTGAAATAAAATCATCTAATTGGTTTCATATATTTTTTTCATTTTGTAATGGTTTTAATCATCTCACTATAAAATATGTCATATGTAATTTACCTAAACTGTTTCATTTTCACTTCATTGTAAATATTTGGAGATGTCTGGAGGAAAAATTTTAAAAGTATATTTTCAAGGGATTTAAAAATTTTTTTTTAAATATTGGATCGAAATTCCTGTTCAGAAAACCAATGTCTAAATGAATATTGTCTTTTATTATTCAAAGAAATATTTTCTTATGATTTTATTTGATAGTTAACAAAATAAAACTGTTAATTGTTTCTGTCTTTTTCAGTTATGCACAAGAAAAGGAAGCGTGGAAAATCTGTTGCTGTTGGACCTTTGGAATTATGGCAAGCCTGTCAAACAATTGTCAAAGATGAAGGTTAAGTTCCATCCACATTTTTCTATTTATTGGCATTGGTATCAGTTCTTGAGATTTCAAAAAAAAAAAAAATTAAATGCTGGCTTAGAAGAGTAAAAGCTCAGTGCACTTATTTCTGACTCTGGTTAGAAAGATGTATATAGTAAATGAAGGGCAGTAGCAATGTCTGATTTTCAATGGTTTATTGAAAGCTTCTTTTTTCCTGACTCTATGACCAATTTATTTAGTCTTTATGCATTATGACAATTATCAAACATTAAACTTTTGTTTTGTATTTGTCTAGCCTTATAAATACCCTTTTTTAAAATACCAAATTTACTTTTAAAACAAAATGACATTTTCATTTAGATTTCAAGTCAGTTTCCCTTAAGTGACATTATAATGACTAGGATCATTAACTTCATATTGTGATGAGACAGTCTATGAGCTGGTGGCTTCTAATTCTGCTGGCTTCTTTCACTGAAGAGTACCTAGCAGCTAAGTTCTGGAATGAGTAAAGTGTAAAAAAAAAATACCAGGTGATAAAGATAGTTTCATTTTCCAGAAAGACGTTTTAATCAAATGAAAGTAAAAATAATAGTAGTAAGGATTTCGTTTTTTTTCCTACTAAAACTATCTATCCATACAGACACAGAAAACACGGTGACGGGCTTGAAAGTTTTCAGCTTGACCAAGATTCCCAGGATAATTTGATGTCTGGTCAGATTTTGGGAAGTAGGCCATGTCTAGAACTTTTTAACATACTTGTGTTTGTGAGTAAATATATATAAAACAACATGATAACACAAAGTGTCACATGAAGATACAACAACGTAATATTTACTAATTTATGAATGGTTATGAAAGTCAAAAGTACTCAGACATTGGACCATTTATATTTAAATAAGGATTGGAAATCTGGAAAATGGTCTGAAATACAAAAAAAATCATTAACAAAGATCTTTTCTTTGTCTTTAATCAAGTTTGTTTAAATGAAAATTTACTGCCCAAATGCACAAACATATATGTGTGTGTGAGTGAGTGTATGTATATGTATATATATATATATATATATATACACACACACACACACTAAGGCTTGGAATAGATGCTCCTATTCAAAACAAAAAAATAAAATACAACGTAAACAGTCAAAACATGAAGAAAAACTAACAACCCCCAAAACAACCCCCCTCTTGAAAATGGCTAACAAAGTGGCTGAAAGTGCTTGAGTCAATGAAAATTATGGAAAATTCTTGTACTCCCTTACTCCCATGAAAAAGAAAAAGCTAAGAATGCCGGAAAAACTACATAAAATAATTAATTAAATTTTCCTTGTCTGCCATATTTAATGAAAGATGTTTAAAAGAAAGGTTGCTGCCCCCCCATATATATATATATATATATATATATATATAGGCCTTCTCCAGTGTTTTCTTGATGCAATATTAATGTCTCAATTTCATTTTATATATATATATATATATATGTATGTATGTATGTATGTATGTATGTATGTATGTATGTATGTATGTATGTATGTATGTATATACTGAAATTGAGATATTAATATTGTATCAAGAAAACGCTGGAGAAGGCCAACATGTTGCAAATGACTGAACAAAAACTCATTGTCAATCATTGATCATGAAAGAAAGCAGTGCAAATGATTGTAAGAGAATTTGAACAGAATTTTGTTGGGCATGAAAAGTTCAAGTGAGATGCTCATAAAAGGTCTTGATGTTAATTTTCCTGACAATGTTTACACACAATTTCATCAAACGTCTAATGAATGTGGTTGCTTCTGTCTAAGTAGGGCAAGCCTCAAAAATCATCAAAGAAACAACATGCAGAGAGAAGTCATTAACTAGATGTTATATGACATTTCTACTTGCAGTGAGTGTGGAAAAGACTGTGCTTCAATTGGCGCATTATAACGTCATTGTATTTTACTGTAACACCTACTGCAATATATATATATATATAAAAGAATTAAATACATAATTTATACTTTTCAAAAATATTTTAAAACTAGCTAAAGTTGCTAATGAATACTGGTACTATTCCATCATGAATCTTTAGTGTGTTCTTCCTCTTCTACGTACTGTATCCATTTAGGGTGATCATGGCTCTCCACAACTTTCTGTGCTTTTTAGCCCTTAGTTAAGTTTGTCTTTTTTGCTATCTCTCCTAATTCTTGTTCTGCCAACCATTTATACAAGCTTGTTAGTTAGTTGTGCGGCTTTCCTCTGTCCATCTTGCCTTGTCAGTGTCAAATTTTCTAAGCCAACTGACCTCATTATGTACCTTGGAAATTTCAACTGACTCTTTGCAATGCTAGTGTCTCTTTGTTTACATTTTCTTTAAAACTTCCTTGTTGATCACATGTTCAGTCCATGGTATTCTCAACATCCTTCTGTAGAACCATATTTACCTCAAGTCTCTTCTTCATCTGTGATGAAATTGTCTAGCATTCATTGCCATATAAGAATACCAATATTGCTTAACAGGTCAGCACTCTTTTCTTTGTTTTTAATGAAATTTTCCTGTTTCTTAATACTTTGCTTACCTTTTGGAAGGCATGTTTCATTATTGCAATGTACCTTTGGATTTTGGTGTTGGCATTTTCCGTCCTCTGTTAAAAAAAAAAAAAACTTCGTAGATATTTAAATTTTTGCACTTGTTTGATTTTGGTATCTCCAATTTCTAATTCATATGTTGGGTTGTTTCTTTAGCTGACAATTATACATTCTCTCTTTTTACAGTTGATGTTTAGTCCTTTCTTCTTACTTTCCTTTGCTACTTTCTGTAGTAGTTCCTGTAGCTTCTTTCTATGTCTGCTATCAACACTCTCTCATCTGCATGTATAATGTTGTTAAGATTGCGGCTGTCAATAATGGATCCTAATTCTCTCAGGATTGCTTCACCATAAAGGATGAATAAGTCTGGTGAGAAGACACACCCTTGTCTTACACCCTTTTCTATTTTTGTGTATTTACTGAATTCATTTTCTATCCTCATGTAGGCGGTTTGCTGCCATTACTGTACTATTCTGATATCTAAGTTCTTGAGAGTGCCACTATTGAATCTTGCCAAAATATTAACCTGTGTCCTGGATTTTTTCAAATATCTCTTTTCCTAAAAGATATACACCTTTCATTTTTTGAAAAATTAAAAGATAATGCTTAAATGAAATCCTATTATTTAAAATAAATAAATGCATAAATTATCAAATTAAAATGATAAATAAAAATAATAATTGCATTAGAAAAAAACAATTTAACAACAACATTTACTTACTTTCATTTACTTGGCATTAAATTACATGACCTAGCATCGTCCATAGTTTACCTTGACTTTCACAGCCTGAAGTATATGTATGAACATTCTTAAATTTAAAAATTTTGCAAACCTAATGTTATTTGTACTTGTTTACAAATACTTTTTGCAAAATAAAATCCTTACATTTGCTTGATAAAATCCATAAGAGAACAAAATGCATTGGTAAAGAAGAAGTTTTCCTTTCGTCTTTACTCATATTGTCTTTTTACAGGTATATATTATATTTATTTATATCTGAATTTTTATACACACACACACATATATGTACACACATGCATATACACACACACATATATATATGTATATATATATATGTATGTATGTGTGTCTTGAAGAATTAAAAAATGGTAAAAATTAAAATTCCAGACACACTGGGTTGGATATTAATATTTTTGTTTTATTTTTAAAATTAGGTTCCTCAACTAGTTTTGGCCAGCATGGCCATCATCAGGAAAAAATATTCCTGCCTGTTAGTAGCAGTCAATTACAGAGGTGAATGACTGTCGCTGAATAAGGTGAACTAAAATTAATGTTTACTATATATATTTATATATATATATATATATATATATATATATATATATATATATATAAAAGTGAACATTGAATTCAACAATTATAGGTGACAAGCTGTTTCACACTAGACACAATCGTCAGGCCACGAATCTCCATCTCTGATATTGAGCACTTTATCCCATAAATATAGTATACCTTAAGAGTATATTTCTTCATTCATTCATATATATATATATATATATATATATATATATATATATATATATATATATATATATAAACATTATTTTTACTGGATACTTGTATTTGAGTAGGTGCCCAACATTTTTCTTTAAACAGTGTATATTATGTCCACTGGTTTGTGCACTTGAGAAAATGTGCCCTCCATCAGGGTTCAAACCCACATCTCCCTTTGTAAGAGAAACCAACATTTGATCTGGTGGGATTTAGACCACTCGGCCACAGAGAGCATCACAGTCCAGCAAGAGCACATTTTCTTTATTAAGTTTTGTCAAGTGCACAGACCAGTAGATGTAATACACACTGTTTAAAAAAAAAATGAGCATCTATTCAAATCTGGGTATCCACTAAAAATAATGTTTGAAATAATCAAAATGTTGGGTTAAAAATAAATCCTCTAATTCTGTATATATTATGCAGTGATGTTGAAATCCCTGGGTTGGTATCCAGGTATTGCATAATCTCACTGGGGGGTGTGAGATAACCCCTAGTCTTTATTAAGACAGTCTTTATTCTGATGTGAAACACCTTGTCAAAAGGAAGGAAAAAGTTCATAAAATATTTAACAAAGAACTTTCATTGGCTTTTAATAAAACTTGTCTATAAAGAGAGATTACTTCCCCAATATGCTTTATGCACTTTTACATGTATATGTGGAAATATACAGGGTGTCCATAAAGTTCGAGCGCACTTTAAAAAATTTATAACTTTATTTGTATTTGCGATAGAAATAATTTCTAAAAAGGATTAGAAAGAAGTAAATCTATATTTTTTAAGGTTTTATTGAAATTTTATTTAAGTTTCCACAAGTCCTCCATCATTAGCAATACAAAGGGTAATACGATTTTGCAGTTCACGGAAAACATTTGCCAACTGATTTACAATAATGTCTGAAATCACATTAGTTATTTTAGCTATACTTAAAACTAGGTACATTAAACTTTATAACATTTTTAACAGATTATTTCTATTGCAAATACAAATAAAGTTATAAATTTTTAAAAGTGCACACGAACTTTATGGACACCCTGTATAAGTTGTGCTCTCATGTCTGGTGAGTCAATGTGAATGTCAATGAAGCTACTTTTGGCAAAGGTGACGTGTATTATTGGAGTTTGAAAGAAGAATGAGAATGCGTACGGGAATAATGAAACTTTCCAATTCTGATGTTTTAGAGACATCTCTCAATCTACAATGTCACATGTGTCCCAAGAATACCTGGGAGAGGGCATTAATAAGTGTGTGTCTGACCATGGGTCTTTAATGATTGGGATCAGAGGCATCTGCTTGAAATTGTCTACATTAACAGACATGGAGAAACTGGTTCAAATCAAATCCAAGTTCAATCTAGGTAGTACCAGATACATGTACATCAGGCCAGTTCAGTGTTTATTAGCTTCCATGGGTGCTCTTGTTAACACCAGACACAGCACCTCACTTTAGCATGTGACATCACTAATTAGACCATGGAGGAATAGCAACATGTGTTGTAGTCTGACAAATTATAGTTTTAGTTGTTTTTGGTTGATTGTAGTGTCTGGTATAGACCCCATGAATCCACAGACTTCTGTTGGCCAGAATTAGTTTGAGTAGCACTGGTTATTTTCAATGAATGGTGTTACTGCCATATTTGCTTGACATAAACCTAATAAAAGCATTTATAGAATGTGGTGGGGAGGTCTGCTTGCATGAATGATATGGAACCTACAAATCTCAGGTAGCTGGGGACTGCATGACCCATCATTTCTCCAGAGGTCTTCCAATGATTTGTGGAATTGGTGCTACTTTCAGTTTCTGTACATCATTTGGCTAAAGAGGTTTCAACACAATATTACATGTCTATGCTATTACTTTTGGCACATCAGTGTATATTTAAATATTTATTTATGTCTATGTTTATAATGAGAATGAGATGTAGATAAGTAGAAAGATAGACTTAAATTGAAAACCTACCTCATTTTTGTCTCTAGTTGGGTTAGACAAATGGTATGTTGTTCCACTTGTGTTGAGATAACCTTCTATTCAAGGTTGGAAAATGAATAGCAAAACTGCCGTCGATAAGAAAAAAAAAAGGAATTCTTGTCCTAAATTTTAATCTTTTAAAATCTTTCTTCTGCTGCTGCAGCTTGCATGTGCACCATTTTGTTTCGAATTAAGAGTTCAAATGGACAGATTTTTTAAATGTGGGATGTTCTAATATGAAACATGTGTGCCATACAATCTACGATAGCCTCATTGTTAATCTCTACTAAATTTGAGTCATTTGTAATGCTGAGTGCACAGTCCAGTAGCACCCTCAGTGGGTGAGGCATTTATTGCTGTCTACCAGTTTTGTGGCTTTCACTAAAATTTTCTAAAGTTTTCCAGAAACTCAAGCAATTCTAGTTTCACTTTATATGAATAAACTTTTTTGTTTCTTCATGGATATGATCTTCTATTATGTAAGCATAGTTTCAGTTATCTTTATGCAATTTTCATTATCAAAACACGGATTTATTCAAACTGCTATCAGTGCAGTGGCCTGTTGGATATAAACATTTGTTAAGTGCATATTGTTAACTGGTTGTTAAGAGTTCAATCCTTGGGTTGAGAAGGGAAATTCAAATATACTGGTTCAATGCAAAAACTAAAAATGTTATCAGAACAAAGAAATAACTGATATCAGAGAGTGTAGAATCAGAACAATCTACTCTTCCAGAATGAATAAAAGATTTGATTCCATAATTTCCTGATTACCAAATAAAAGAAAGCTCAAAATATAATGGCTGAAATGTTCTGACACTAACAATCTAAATGACATCAGTTCAAATAAATTTTCAAGTGACTTTCAAAACACTCCATCGTAAAGACACGCATTTAAAATTTGATGAAAACACGCATATTTTGCAATTCTATGAAAAAATCTGTTGTACACAAATTTAAAATCTGAAATGAAATATGCAAATGTAAAATTAACAAAATTGCTCAAAATGCATAACACAGAAATCAATAAGACAACGTGGAAAAGTTATAAATGATGCATTTTGTCAAGAACATTTGTTTTGTCTTTGATTTTAATCTGAAGAAGCTGAAAGCGATAGACATATTTGGCAAAATGAATCCTTTCTAGTTTTTCCACTGCCTCACTATCTTACTTTTGTTTTCGGTACATTCTACAAACACACACGTTTTATTAAATTTCACCAACAAAGTCTGTTAATTCAACTTTATATTATATCTTTTCCAATTTCCAAATGAGGTGTTGTACATTGGGATTGAAATTATGAATAATTTGCCGAAAGTTCATATTTTTTTCTTGTGACATTCAACTACTTTTTATTATTACAATCATTGTCAAGATCACACACACACACACACACACACACACACACACACACACACACATATTTAATATATATATAATTAAGTAATTCATCAAGTCTAGAAGAAACCTCAACAGAATGCAGAAAGCATTGGATGGCCGTTTTGTCCTATATTTGGGACTCATCAGCAGAGTGCATCCAGTACCGAGAATTGAAACCCGGACAGTTACGTTATCAGGCAATATATATATATATATATATATATATATATATATATATATGTGTATATATATATATATATATATACACACACACACACACACACACATGCACACACACATGCACACACACACACAAGACTGTTTCACTGTATCACAGGTCATCAGTGTGACTAGACATCCAATTGCTTCAAGCCAGGATCAAAACTCGACTGATTTTGCATCAGTCAGAGACTGTACCCTTAAGTTATCAGCACACAGCAGAGAAAGGGAATCTTTTAATGATGTATATGATGTATATAAACACCAGATGAGCAGCCAGGCCACTCAATTCATAACTGAAGGGTGATGTGTTATAAGCAGGAGCAGCCACTGTTTTAAAAATTCCCTTTCCCCATAGTGCTCAATCGGCGAACGAGGGTGTAAATAGTCATCCACATACAAGCCTGTTTTGCTGTATGGGGTATTATAAAACTACTGATGAGATGGGGTATTATAAAACTACTGATGAGAAAAGTAGTTTTATAATTTTAAACTTAATAGAGATTAAATTTAGATTTTAAAATTGGTAATTTTTTACCTTTAATTTTAATATCAAATTTTATCATATAATTTAATACTTATTGGTTAGAATAAATTCTATTTTAGTAAAACCCCAACTTTAAAACTTTTAATAGCTATTATAACCTTACTTCGTTGTCAAGTTTTTTGAATTCCTATATACTTGTATTTTGATTGGTCATTCCTGCTTATGTAACAGCGTTTCCCTTTATGAAGGATCGTTAATTAATTTGAAACTATTAAAACCCTTTATTCTACATTCAACATCATCACTTGATAAGACACTGGAGGTGTTGAAACAAAATGGCTATTTTTGTAGTGATTTTATAACATATTTATGTTATAATTTTTAATTAAACAATTATATATATATATATATATATATATATATATATATATAAACTTTTTATACATCAAGAACAGTTTTGGAGGAAAGATGTATGACAAAGTGGGAAAAGTTTTTGTGTGATTCATTTCATCCCTTAGGACTTCATCAGACAAGGTTTGTTTATGTTGATATGATGATACATGTGTATGAATGAGATATACCATGAATTTAAAACTTTAGAAAATACTTTTGAAAAATTTATTTATTTTTTAATAATGTGTTTCAAAAAACAAAATTCATTATTAAATAAAACAAAACCAAAAACACTTTATTAAAAAAAAATCTTTTTAAATATTTTAAAAATTCAAAATTTCTAATGTCTCTTGTCTATGTGCATGTGTAGTCACATCAACATAAACAAACCTATTCTGATGAAGTCCTAACGGACAAAATGCATCACATGAAAGCTTTTCCCAATTTGTAATACATACATATCTCAAACACGTTTTTTTAAATAATATGGACAAGTTTTGTTTATCAATTTTTTTTATTAAATCTTTCAAATTTCCAAATAAGTTGTTTCGTTTTACATTATTTACATTATTCGGACTATTGTCCTCATCTTTGTCACCATATTTATTATAACGTTTTGGCTGTTGTACGCTCTGGCCTTCTTCAGGTGGTTGGAAAGTCAAACTGAACCCTTTATTTTGCTCACTGGGGTAGACTGTTCTAGTTCAACATGCCATGTTTAATGGATGTCAGTTATCAGTTATCTCCTGTTAATTTCCCTCTGAAAGTTCTCCACTGCCTTAACCGGGTATTGAACTCACACTCTTTGGGTTCTGTCACTGGATCTAACCAACGCCTTTATCAACTGTGCCACATGTCCTTGTTTTATCAGTAAATTTGACAAAATTCATAGTAACTTTTATTTTATATTATTTTTTTCTTCCCAAGCACTTTCGAATGATACCCCATAAAAAAATGGATAGAACTTTTCCATATTATTTAGTAAAACATTTTTGAGAGAATTCTTGCTGCTGAAATACACTTTTTTATTTATATATAAATATAGTGATAAATGTGAGTTTGTGAAAAAATTTTATATGTAGAATATCAAATATCTAAAGACAGTATTTCACCGGATGATAAACTCATTAATAAGATATCAGGGATAGCTGCACTCAGAAATCAAAAGGAGTTAGATTCTTTTTAGGATTAATCAATTTCTATAACAGATATCTACCACAATATAGTGACCTTGCGGAACCATTTAATGAAATAAGGAAAAAGAATACCAAGTTTCAATGGACAAAAAGACTGGAGGTTGCTTTCAAGAAATTAAAAAAGGCACTCATAAATAAACTAGTTGTTAAAATTTTTAACCCAGAGAAAGAAATGTTAACTACTGATGCCAGTGACTGTGCTATAGCCGCAATATTGTTGCAGGGAGATCACCCTCTACTGTACGCATCCAGAAAGCTAACATCGGGGGAGGCAAATTCAAATATTGGGATGGAGGGATTGGTGATTATATGTAGAGAATTGGATAGAGCTAGAATTTTTTTGCTGGGAAGGAAATTTCTATTAAAATCTGATTGTAAGGCTTTGGAATTTATATTTAATGCCAGAAGAGTTGCCAAAGGTCACATCTGCCAGGATATTAAGATGGGTAATTAAGTCTTTGGCGTTTGACTTTGACATTGTATATATTAAAGGAAATACTATTCCACATCTGAATGCATTAATATTGCTTAAATTTTGAGAGTAAAAATATTGAAGCAATTGAAAATTGTGAGGATAGGATTTTGTACTGGATAGAAATAAATGTATTCCCCTTAAATCAACTTAGGTTGGGACTTGGCAGGATTCAGTGTTGAATAGAATTCTGGATAGAATAAAGAAAAAATACATACAGTAATTGTTCTATGGGTGAGAGGCGGTATAAAGAGTCAAGACACAAATTAACAATAGAAAAAGGAATTATATGTAATGGAGATATCATAGGACCTCCACAGTCTCCAAGAAGTAATTAAAGTCAGGCATGATGATATACATGGAGGTATATTGGTTATGCAAATGAGGTTAAAGTTGCAAGCATGGTGGCCAGGCTAGTCAAGAGATGTGGAAGAGTTTGTTAAAAAAAAATGCAGAAGGGTGCAGAAATAAAGAAATTTATGTAAACTAAAATTCACTCTTGGCCAAAGGAAATGGAGCCGTGGACATGAGTACATATGGATCATGCCTACATTAAAGATATGGGACTATTTCTGATATTAGTCGACTCATATTCAGGTTGGCCTGAAGTTATCAAAGTCACAAATAGAAAAGCCACTATTGTGAAGCGTGTGTTGAAGATAATGTTTTTGAGAAATGGTGTTCTAAAAACCTTGATCCTTGACAATGCACCTGAGTTTTGTGAAGAAAGTTTGTGTGCATGGATAAAATCTATTGGTTGCATTCCATACAAAACACCACCTTACCACCCACAGTCAAATGGAATTGTGGAGAGAATGGTTCAAACAGTAAAAATGGGATTAAAAGCATTCTTTCCAGTGGATTGTGATATAGAGAGTTATTTACCCAGACCACTGGGTTAACAAATGTTAACTAAAGAGTTTTTATTTATACACACACACACACACACACACACACACACACACACACACACACACACACAGAGTAAAATTAAAACAAAACAATAGAAAATGTTACTCTATTAACTCAAAATCAAACTTAACTAGGGATAATTTTAAAATGTTTATCACAAGCTTATTCAACATAAGAGAAGTTATTATTAAATTTTCAGGTTTAGCAAGATTGTAGAGCCAAAGGTGTGCTTATTACAATTAAAGGCGAGTTTCAATCTCTGATTTAACAGCTTGTCCCTATTCAGAAATCGGATTGTCTGCATTTTCTCCTGTAAACACAGAAAACAAGGTTCATATAAGTATCTACAAGTTATAGCTAGTTTTAAAATTTCCCATTTAACTTTAGGGATTTTCTTTTCTTCTTTCAACTTCCAAAAATATTTTGAAAGTGAAGTTCTGTTTCTATAAGTAGCATTAGTAAAAAAAAAAAAAGAAAAAAGGTAGGTGTTTATACCAATGATCTTTGAACATATTTTTTTTGTTCCCAATATAAAATTTTTCAATCTTCAGATTTTCTATTGAGGAAAAAGAACACATATACACAAGGGATTCAGTTAAGCATTTGTTAAACAATGGACATTGGTTAAGATTCCTTCAATTACATTGGTTGCTGTCCTTGAGCACATTAGAATTAATACCTGTATTATGATTATTATTGTTAAATAGTTTAAGTGTTTTATTGTTGTGTAACTTTATTATTTTCTCAAGATTATTAGTACAACTATAGCTAAGTTTTAAAGTATTCCTATTAAAAATTTTACTAAGGGGATTGTTTTTCAGAAAATGTTTGTCAATTAAATTTAGCAACTTGTGGCCTAATTTTGTACTTACTAACTGATTAAATGAAACATTAATGCCTTTATGTAGCAGGACTATATATGTTCGAATGTAAGATCCTATAATAAAGATTGACTTTGTATTGAGCTCTCTTTTTAAATTAATGTTATGAACGTTTGAATTTATATTTGATTCATTCTCATTGCATTTGTGTGTGTGTATATATATGTGTGTGTGTGTGTGTGTGTGTTTGTATGAGACCTAACTGACAATCTAGTACTGAGCTTAAATTTTCTAAGGTTGAGGTAGCAAGTAGGAAAGCTCATCAGAACAATTACCATGAAAAATTTTCATAGAAAAGGAACAGTGAAGCTATATTATAGCAGTGACCGAAGCTGAGATGACAGTTTAGTAGTAAAAGCACAAAACCATATGTGACATGTAATATTCAATGCATAGATGAAGGGTAGACATATCAATGTATAAGATCAATTCTTGTGAGAAAAATGATTTAGCATGACACACACACACACACACACACACACACACACACACACACACACACACACACACATATAATATAATAAAAAGGCTTAAACACTAATATTCCATTGTTATAATTTATTACATTGGAATCGTAATTATGATCCAATTCATCAGACCTACAA
Organism: Acanthosepion esculentum; assembly: GCA_964036315.1. Taxonomy (NCBI): domain Eukaryota; kingdom Metazoa; phylum Mollusca; class Cephalopoda; order Sepiida; family Sepiidae; genus Acanthosepion; species Acanthosepion esculentum. Next base: position 72,912,580 of record OZ038506.1, read on the forward strand.
AAAGAAATTGGAAAATATAACTCCGGGTATAAAAACAAAATTTTAGAGAGAGTTAGGCAATGTAAATACTATTGACAAAGTGACAGTGTGCAGATACTACAAAAAATGTATAGTACCTGTGAATCCCTGTCATGCAGGTATTGATATTACACTGACCCCCACATCTCTTGGTGGAGTGAAGAAGGTGCTGCTGTAGGAATGGGTGTCTTCTCCCATCTAAAATGAGGGGAATAGTTTATTCTACTTCTGGCCAAATGTGAACTCCCATTCCAGAGAAGTGTATGCATATATATATATATATATATATATATATATATATGGCTCTTCTGCACCAAAGCAGGATATGACACAGGTCGATTTTTTACTTGGAGACACCACCTCTCTTAGTGAAATGAGGAAAATGCTGCTACAGGGTTGGAATCCACGGGATGGGGTGCCTTTCCGCCATCTCAAATGAGGAGAAAAGTTTACTCTCCTTTGGCCAAAAGTGAACTCCTGTGCCAGGTACCCCAGTCTATATATAATTCCCATCATTTGTTGATGGATCTTCTTGAACTTAAATCAAGTTGCAACAATAACAGTACACTAAGCTATGTTGTTGCTGCTTCAGTTGTAAGTACGTTTTACAGATTCGAGATTCTGCCACCCTAATGTCCAGTTAGTTTTAATCTACAGTTAGAATTGTTGTTCTTTTGCTGATCAAAGAAAAATTGTTTATTTTACCTATAGTTGGTAGGAGAATAGCTGGATTCATACCCCTCCTCCCCCCCAAAAAATAGGGATGGATCCACCTGTTGCGTGAAGTGTGCAGAACAAATTAGGATAAAATTTTAATATATAAACGTCATGAATCTAGCAATAAAGGTGATGGCAACAGTCTGAATAATATAAATAGTGTAAATAAGAACAGTGTATTTTCATTAAAGGAAATGAAATAAAGAATGTAATTTTAATGCTCAGACTGGTATCAGAAACAGGAATAGAAATGCAACTTTGGATATTTACTATGTTAGTAAAATACATAAAAGTTTACAGTAAACCATCTTACATATCTCTTCATCTTGTTTTACACAAATACCAAACAGAATACATCTATTTGTAGATGTCAATGAGAGGAGATTGGAAACAAATAGTATAGAACAACCACTAAACTTTTTTGTATTGAGTGTATTAATTGGAATTGATTTAATCTAATTCTCATGAGAATGAGTTGAATTGAAACCAGCACATAGAGCTTCAGTGATTAGCACTTAATATTTGAATATTTGTTGACAATTATGACCGAGATGATTTAGTTCACTAGGTCCATTATGAGAAAGAGGATTTCTAAAAATACAAACTTGTGTTCTGATGTCTACCTAGCTTGTGCATCAAAGTTTTCAAAGTACTGTTTCTTTTTTGCTAGTCTTGTCAGATGAGAAATTTTATGAGACCTGCTGAGGTTGGTAAAATATTCAAGCTTTTTAATATGATATTGTTTATTAATTTAAACAAAATAAACGGAAAATAATTAAAACATTTTTGAGAGTTGTCCTAAAAGTAATAACTGTCAGCTCCTGACTCTTTTACAAACAACCCCTAAAAACCTATTAAGGGGCAGCTGTTAGACAACATGCACTCATATGCCTATCAACCAACCAGCCCTATGAGCATACACCCCCTGGTACTCTGGCTGGAGAGCAAGAGGCAGACCAAGAAGATGCTGGAGCGGCTCACTCTCAGAGCTCACGAGATATCTCTCCTCCAGGCCACTCGCCTTGCCATTGACAGACGACTGTGTCCCCCTGTGATGCCTAATAGCACAAGCGGAAGGAAAAATTAAACTACATAAAAACTTATAGAATTCCATGTATAAAGTAACTCTTTCTCTATAACTTGTTACTATTCAAAATGGTTCCCGTTTATGTTAATGCACTTTGGGCCGATGTGTCAAATTCACTTTGGAAGAACTCTTTTTGAGTACTTCATCGGCATTCCCTTATTCGTTAGTTTTGCTTATTTTTTAAAATTTTCACTTACTGTCACACAATACTCGCATCAAATGTCTCACCATAAACATTGATGAGTCTCCTGTGGTTGTCAGAAGCAGGACCTCCTTCTTTGGTCAAGAACTCAATTGTTACATTTTATTTCTGCTTCAATCGGAGAGATGAGTTTGAATTATACTTGGATTTCTTAAATTTACTTATACGCAAATACCCTTGGAAAAGGTATGAATCCATCATCTCCACCAGATATGATTAAATAGTAGGAATTGTATCTGGAAAAATCCTTAATGCAATATTCACACACAAAAAAAAGAATTATTTTTACAATCCAAAATATGTTTTGCCTTTAAATAACCCATAAAGGGTTGATAAGCCATCAAAAACAAATTGGTCCTATTTCAAGTCCGTAGTTATGCAATGCCTGGATAAACAGAAACTATGCTAGTCATTTGAATTTAAATGCAATGTCAATCGTCATCTTGTATTTCCTTGAATTCTGTTCTTTTATTGTTCTCTCTCCTTAATAATGTTTTTTTTCTTAGGCTCTTTCACTGTCAGTAACCTCTTGCATCTTAGTGGCTTTATTGCTTTGCTTGTGGGGAAATGATTAAAAAAATATAAAGTCCTGCAATAAGAATTATTTTATTTACATCACTTATTTTTTTTTCTGAAGAAATGTTATTCTGTCTTCAAAAGTGAGGGACTTTTCATAGGAAGTTCAACTGTCCTCTTGTCATTTTTGCCTAGAATATGTCACTTCATCACTTGTAGGTAGATGTATGTCATTTTTTTTTTTTTTTTTTGACATCTTTTTTTATTTTGTAAATCTATTTACAATGTCAGCAATTATTTTCTTTGGCTTCGTTTGATATTTTGTATTTTTACTTTATGCTCTTCTTCCTATTTTATTCCGCACCAAACTCTTATCACCCTGTCTTCTTTATCTGTTCTATTTATTATTCTCCTCTTTCCCTATTTATTCATTTGTTTTTTTTCTTTTCTACACCCACTCACCTTCCTTACTCTTGTTATGCACTAAATATTCAATTTGGCCAGCATTTTGAAGTGGCCCGCACAGAAATTCATAAAGGTTTATACAGGTTTTACTCTACAAAAGCTGAGACAGGTGAACCATCTTCACATAGGAAAGACTGTTTATTGCTGGATTAATGTTGGCTTTAAGGTTGTTCATTTGGGATTAAACCCTTTTTGTTCTTGCTTAATCCCACTTTTTTTAATCACTTTAAAAATAGTTCAGATTGAAAAAAAAAATATAGGTGTATGTAATTTCTTGAATTACAGACAAAATATTTTGTCTGTGTAAAATATATCTGCATGTTTCATTAAAATAAAAATATAAATAAAACATCTTGTCTATAACACACTAGAAACATACACACATAATGCCCACACACTCAATGAAACTGAAAAACAAAATCATCCTTGATAATGGCTAAAAGTATAGCCAAAAGCACTCGGAACTATAGAACATTTGGACAATTTCAACACTATTTGTGTTCAGAAAAGAAAGCTCTTGTTCAAACACAAGAAAAATTAAATAAAAAGCTTAACCATAGTACCTTCTCTGTCATTTTTTTAAAACCTGCATAAATGAAGGATTGCTGTCTAAACACACACACACATTATAATTATTTTAAAAAAATATGATTCCTTCACTATATAAGAGTTCTCATGTTTCAAAAACAAGAGCTGAAAATTTCAATATAATTATTAGAATTAAATTGAATTAAAACATCAAGCTTTGTTCCATCTTCAAGTGAAATTTTTGGAATCGTGTGTATATATATATATATATATATATATTATATACAACACTTGCCATGGTACAAGGTGAAAAAGATAAGAAAAATCCATAACATTAACTTAACGTTTTTGTCTATGGTCAAAGCCAGACCTAATCTGTGTCATTCAGATGTTTTATCTTTCTTTCTCTAAAAGACAAAACCCAAGAAGGCATTGTGTTACAAACCTGATCTTGGTTGCAGTTGAAATCTATACTAGTAAATTTTATCTACTTAAATGATCATCTTTCCTTGTGGCACACAGATTATCACATGGACATCTACATTGCCTTCATTTCCCCAGACACATACCTTGACCCGCCTACAACTTTCTTTTTATCTGTCACCTGAAGTGGGTCAGGCATTTATCATTCCTTACCTGTCTTCAGAATTATTTATACCTTTACAAACAGGCCAGTTGGCTGTTAAGTCAATGTTAGGTTAGGAATTTGCTTGGTCAGTTGATAGGAGAGTCATTTTGAGAGGTAAAGAAAGATTGGAAGACAATTTTTGGCTTGTCAGCCTAAAATAGCTCAGGTCAGAGTATTGGAAATAAAATCAAAAGATCTCTGGTTCAGTCTCAGCTTTTGCTATCAAAATATTAAATTCTATTTCATATACATGATATTCTAGTTTTCTTTTAAGTCTTTTAATGCTTATTATACATTTGAATAAGCAAAAGTAATTAACACACTTTTCTCTCTTTTTGATATCAGACGAAATATCTCAGTTGGGAGGATATTAGATTAGAGATTTGAAATTCCTTAGAACAAACCCAGGATTCAATGTGGATAACAAACTTTATTTTGTGTAAATATTTTAGCAGTGAACTCTCAAAGTCTAGTTGACAACTGTCTAGAAGACAAACAACTCTGGCTCCAAAGTAGGAGTGGAGTCTCTAAAAGGCAGATCAGTGGTGATTGCTACCTCTTTTTTGGCAACTCCTGCAACCAAAAAAATGGCTGCCAGTTGTGACATCATTGAAAAAAAACAAAAAAACAAAAAACAACCATAAGCGATTAGGATAGTCCCAGTGCCACAACCCTCTCATTTTGAAAATGTTCACATGTAGTACAGGTAATGGTAATATTGTTGAGCAAATGGATGGCAGAACAAGTTATCGGAGAAATAACAAAGAGACAAAATTTAGTAAAAGCTATGAAGGACAGGAAATTGTGGAGAACTATGATCACCAACATCCTAAAAGTACATGACATATAGAAGAAGAAGAATAGTAATATTAGCCATTTCCCTACAAGGAAACATTTTATACTTTGCTGTATAACTCTTTTTATATATAGTTAGAAGCATAATTGGAATGATCTTCAAAAAGGAATTTTGCATCTTTTTTTACTTATAATTAAGGTATCACCATGAATTTCTGAAAAAACCTGAAGTATGCATTTTAAATAACAAAACCTTCCTTGAACTTGAATTTTGGTTTTATTTGGAAAATAATAGTTAAAGCTAATCTGAATTAAAAGAAAAAATAATTTCTATGTATAAATAAAGTTTTTAAGCATTTAAAAAAAATTTAGCACATTCACTCATCATTCATGTAACCACCATTCTAGATAAAAAAATGTAAATAACAAACTTAAAAATTTCTTAAAAATCCAATATTTGTCTGATGTTTTGAATTCAGTAAATTTAAAAATTAATTAACTGTATTTTGTAAATGTAATGCTTAATTGTTATTTAAAACATAAAAATAACTTTTATTTACACAGAAAGTTAAGTCAATTTTCATAGTAGATCCATTTTCCTAGTACTGCCTAAGAATGCAGATGCAAACAAATGTGATGTTCATTGGACAATCCCCCCCTCTAATGAGTCACATAACAAAACTTATCCAGATTCTCATGACTAGAATGTACAGCAGAATTAAGACTGGAAATAAAAAAAGGAACAGTGAGATGAAATATTGTAACTATTTACACTCAACTTTATTGCCATATTCAAAACGTTTCAGCTGTTGTATGCTCTGGCCTTCTTCAGGTGATATACATTAGAGTTTTGAATGGAACCCTTTATTTAGTCCACGGGGGTGGGTAGAGTGTGTATTAATTTCATGAGTCATGCCATTGGGGGGGGGGGATAGCTCAGTTTCAGTTAATTCCCTTTAGTAATTTAACTCTCCAAGTTTTCTCCATGTGCTGTAGCCAGGTATTGAACTCATAACTCTTTGAGCCAAGCCACTTTTAGGATCACTCAACTCATGCTTTTATCCACATCGCCATGTGTCCTTACCATACCACTTGGTATTGGAACAATCAACATCTTTCTATTTTTTACATATTTATTGAATTCATTTTCTGTCCATGTGTAGGTGGTTTGCTGCCAGCATAGCTTTTGGATTATTCTAATATTCTTCCAAAATATGCCAAAGTTACCTATCAGTTCCAACAGTTCTTTGTGATGTACTTTGTTGTTTTTGCATAATTTCCCTTCTCATCTTCTTTCTCTTTCACTCACTTTAATCCCCTGCATTTTAGTGTCATTGTCACTTTGCTTGGGGTGAAATGATTAAAAAAATAAATAAAGTATGTATCCTTTTGCATTTGTATCTTTCTGATATCATTTTGAGCATGAATATTGCATTTCTTGTTCCACACAGAGAAATTATAACACATGTATACAACAACAAGCAGTGTAAAAATGACAGAGACACAAGGTCTTTCTTGTAATAATTCCACACTGTTCTTGTCCTGTTTTCAGTCTGATTCTGCAGTGCATTCCATTCATCAGAATTCTGATGACATATTTTATTATATAGCTAATTAACCTGATTATCCAATGAAGTTCACATTTGTTTGCACTTGGCTTCTTAGGTAGTGCTATAAAAATGGATCTGGTTAGGTTTTTTGGTATATAACCACTGTTGTAGATTTCATTTATTATGTCTCTAATCTTGTCAATACTGCAATCATCTTTATTACAATACCCTGGAGTCCTGCAGCTTTGTTTAACTTGGCTAGTACTGATTTTACTTCAGATTTTAATATTTCTGGTCTTTCAATATTGATGTGTATTGCTGGTTGTCCTCTTTTGGCTTTTGCCTGATTTCTGATTTTTTATCAAATCTAACATCGGCCATTAGAGCCAATTGTCGAAAATGTGCCTGGGATAGACATGACCTTTAAATATCCAACAGCTTACAAACATGTAGACATACATGAAAACACAGCTGGATGGAAATTCACTTTTAAACTCAAACTCATTACTTTCTTTTCAGTTATTCTATTCACATTCTGGTTATTCAAGACTCTGTCATATTGCCACTTGGGTGCTACCTTGGCCCTCTTTAATTTCCATATTTTTGCTTTAAGTTTACATATCACTGGAAGGTGGCCCACCTCCTGCAGT
>OZ038506.1:72924735-73034735 GCA_964036315.1 Acanthosepion esculentum
CTTTGGTGTGTGTAAAAAAGGAAAAAAAAACGGATATTCTTTAAATATAGAAGAATTTTTAGCCCAAGGGTTAAAAATACAACAACAGCAACAATTGTTATAAGTCCAGAAACAACAACAAAATTTAATTGAAATAATATGGAAGAAAATGCAAAATTCTTTCACTCCCAAAGCTGTGGTAAATGTCATAACTGAATTCACATGCATTCAGATGATGGAATTACCTTTTCTGCTTAATTTAGAAGATATGAGCAAAGTTTCAGAGAAGAATCCAGCAACTGGAAAAATGAGAAAAAAAAAACAAGACTTTTGTTGAGAAAGTTGGCACTGGTAGAACATGAAAAATACTGTGGTTTTGTACGACCGAAAAAAACAAAAAACAGGAGAAATTTGCTTTGAGGAAACAGTAAATATTCTGACTAAAATTTTTAGCAAGAAAATTTTCTTATTCAATATTCATTGGAAGTGTATGTATCTGATGAAAAAAGAAGACAACGGTTTTGTCATATGTTGGAATTGTTAACAAGGAGAGTGAAAGATACAAATTAAATAAACATATTTTGGATATGTTTAAAGGTTTAATTTTAAATTATTTTAGGATTAAAGGCATAAAAAGACAGAAATATTTGCTAGAATTCTAACGAAATTTGAACAGAATAAAAAAACTATTATCAAATCTATATACGTAATATGCAGAATTTGAAAGCTCCACTGAACAGTTTGCTTAAAAATAGCGTGACCTGAACTGGTAAGTGTTAGAAGATGTTTGAAGAAATCAAGAAAAAATTATGTCAGACTTATCATTAGCACACTATGATCCAAAAGCAGAAACTGTATTGGCTTCAGATGCTAGTGATTATAGTACAGGAGCAGTAATTCTACATGAATATGATGAAAGTCGTTGCACATACTTCACATTCACTACTACCAGCAGAAAAAAACTCAAGCTAAATGGAAAAAGAGGAGTTAGCAATAATATTTTCAGTGAAAAAATTTCACAAATTTATACAAGGAAGGAGTTTTCATTTACAGATGAACCACTGACCCCTTTACCAATTTACAGTTCAATTCCTATTCATACAATGAATAGATTACAACACTGGGGTACTGTCTTATTAAATTACGATTTCTGGATGGAATACCAACGGTCCAAAAAGTTAGGACATGCTGATGGTTTATCAAGATTGATACCAAAAAATACTGAACTGTTGTAGGACACTAATTGCAGCATTAAAATGTGAAACAGAAATTAAAATATCTTATGCAATGTAGTATGCAAACTATTAGTTACCCTGCAAGAAATAAAAAAAGTAAAGGTAGAAGAAGACATGATTAATCAAAAAAAAAAATGACTAAAAGAAAGTAAGAAAGATGATCCAAACTTGAATGTATACTCACTATATGACGGAGTAGTGACCAATCATATTACAAAAGCGGATATTAAATGAATTTCATAGTGGACATCCAGGAATTTCAAACTTTTTCATGAGAAGCTATGTATACTAGACCAAAATGGATGAAGATACTAAAAAATTAGTAAAAGCCTGCAGAGGTTGTGATCTGGCAGCAAAATCACCTACCCCAAAATTACAACCTTGGCCAGAGACAGATATTCCGTGATTAAGACTGCACATAGATTTTGTACGTCCAATAAATGGATCACATTATCTTGTATTGGTGGATAGCTTTACTAAGTGGCCTGAAATTTGTAAGTGTAAAACACCAACTTCCATGTTTACAGTGAATTTTTTACACAGACGGTTTGCAAGATATGGCATTCTGGATGCTATAGTCTTGGATATTGGTACACAATTCACTGCTTATGAATTTAAAGAATTTTGTAAAATGTTCTTGATTGAAGATATTACTACCCCACTGTATTACCCAAAGTTAAATGGACAAGTTGAATGGTTTGTGGGTTCTTTTAAGAGAGCTTTGAAACAAGCAAGTAATTAAAAAGTGAACGAAGAAGCACTACAAAATTTCTTGAGAGTATATCAGATAACGCACAATCGCAATACACTGACAGGTATATCACCATCAGAATTGATGTTCATGAGAAAAATTAAATCTGTCTTTGACAAGTTGTTACCAAATCCAAACAGTCTAAGAACGGTTAAAAAAAAAGGGACAGGAAACTTTCAAAATCGGCAGAAAAGTGTTTTTCAGAGTATGAGTATATAAAAATGGAAAAGAAATAAAAGAAGATATGGTGTAAGGTCCTGAATTGGAAAAATGATAGATATGGTAAAATGAAAAAAATTGGAACACAAAATGCATACTGTAGAAAGGCCCACAAGAAAGGAACAACCTTTGAAAGTACTCTAGGATGTTTTTGATGACCCAACACCCCAAGAATTTGTTGACCATACAAGTAAGATTAACAGAAAAAGGAAATGTATGAAAAAAAGTAGAGGTTGACTCAAAACTAAAGAAATACAAAGTTCAGCACCTGGCAAACTCACCAGAAAGAAGAGGAAGAGGTGAATACTAAGAAATAAAATATTTACTGGTGAAAATAAAAATCTCAAAAGGGGTATGTTGTGGAGTAAATAAGACAGCCCTGGTAACACAAATGAACTAGGCAAGACATCATAAATAAAGAACTTAAAGTGAATTAGAAGAAGTCCATTGGAGTCAGTCAAGGAGAAAGAATTGATGTCACAACAAGTAGCCTAAGCAAGACATAATATTATAACAGCTAGGTGCGTGTTATAACAGGCTCTCCACAACTTCCTATCCTTTCTGGCTCTTAGTAAATTTTGTTTTTCTTGTCTGTCCTAATCCCTGTTCTGCCAACTGTTACATAAACTTGTTGAGTTGGTTATGTGCTGCTTTCTTCTATCTCTCTTGGCTTCAATATATCCTGTGAGTGTCAAATTTTCTAAGCCTTCTTTCCTCATGTACCCTAGAAATTTGAGTTGTTGCTTTCTGATGGTAAATATAGGTGTCCTTTTTGTTTCCATTTTCTTTAAAACTTTGTCATTTTCCACATGTTCAGTCCATAGTATTCTCAGCGTCCTTTTTTATAGGTACCTCCATGAAAATGCTAAAAATTCTGTATACCGTGATGAAAACATGCTCCAGACATATTGAAAACATTGTTTTATCATCAAAATCTTTGTTATTATTATGAGGAAGGATCAAAGTATTTTTTGAATATTTAATTAAATTTTTTACTCCTTCTTAGAAGATTTGAAATTTTGATTAAAAAACTTGTTTTTCTTGCATCAGTGTTTGTACTAACTTTTAGCATAACAAATCTTTGCCTCTTTTTTTGTGGTGACAGACACATTAATTTGGAAATTCTTGCAAAAATCAAATAATTCTTGGATTTTAATAAAACTTTCAGGACTTATTCACAAATGAATTACATTTTTTAAAATTATTTCTTTTTAGAAAGTCTTGGTAAAAATATTTATTTTTACATATATTAACCCGACTTAATTTTATGAAAACTTGAGAAATGCAATATGATCATTTTTAGTGACTATATAAGTTAAAAGCAGAATTCTTTGAAGAATTTAAATCATCACTTTTTTATTTTTTTTCAAAATCAAACCCTGTCTTACCAAAGATCTGTTCTGAATTAAAAAATAAAATACACAATAAAACTGAGACATTATTCAATTAGAGAAGCTTTTAATTGCATAAAGACATTATTGTCTGAAGAAAAAAAAAATTTTAAAGATTCATTTTCATTTCTTACAATTTAAAATTGAATAATTTATAACATTTTAAAATCTTTTAAAATTCATTTTCAATGATAAATATTGTTATTAAGTAAAACTATATTTACTAATAAAAAGCTTATTACAATCTGGTGACCCTGAAAATTTATAAAAGAATTTGTTTTGTGTGTGTGATATACGTGCAGAATTTCAAACTATGGATGTCTAAACCTATAATGTTATCATTAAAAGGTCATGTGTTTTAAGGGTTGTCCCCCTCTTATGGGGGGGGAAACCCCTCAAACTTTATCATCTGATCCACCCTACTTAACTATGAACATGTTCGGCAGCCAATCTGCTGTCAATAAATTGATTAACACATCAACTTTCAAATTTTGTATTTCAGTTGATTTATTCTCTGGATCATACTGAAGACATACACTTATTGGTTATGGAATTTATTATCCCTTTTAATTTCAAACCAACCAACTGTTTTTATTTCAATTGTATATTTTCTAAGGCTGTGCTATAAAGGCTTTCACTAATCACCAGAATGAAATTCCAATGCTCCAATTTTGAACCTAAACTTAATCTTTAAATTCGTTTTCTCAAAAAATGGTAACAATTTTGAAAATAATATTTCATGTCATTATTTATCATGTTAAACCCCAACTTTCCAATTGAGTGCAATAGCACACTTCTAAAATCAATCTGCCTTAATGTTACAATAGGAGACACAAGCTAAAAAGGACCACAAGTACAAGATTCAGCCCCCACAGAGGATTGATATTATTCTTACAATGTAAGCGTTTTCAGAGAATAATGTGAACTTAGTTTTGTTTTTTGTTGCTGCAGTCAGGAGTAGTTGGGACCTGTCAGTAGGCCTTTTATTCATAAATTATACCAGTATCCATGATAAAAGAGTGGGTTGAATTTTTTTCCCAAGAATTCAGTATGTGTTGTAATGTAGAATTTTCTTCCATTGATGACTAATACACAGAGATGTCCTCCACCCTAGGTGGTGATGAAGTAACTGGGTCAGTTTGAAGAACTGGGCTTTCACCATTTTATGGATTCAGTCAAAGTGGGTGGGGTAATAATTGATGTGGTCTGTCTGTTTTGTGTTAATCTAGTCAAAGTGTAGGTGGAAATAGAAATAGGGCTGGGAGAGGATATTGGATTTGAGGGGAAAGGGTCGGCTCCTGGCTTCCTTTCTGTGTCAACTTCTTACTTTGGTATCCGAGTGGGAGACTGGTTTAAAAGAGGAGTGGCTATTGAGGACATTTGTTTGTGTCAAGTGGGTAATTATCAAAAGAAAAATAAGAAAAAAAAAGGTTATCAGCATCTCTTCACTATATATATATACATACATGTGTGTATTATATATATATATATATATATATATATATATATATATATATATATATATATATATAAACACATGCATGAATTGAGATGCTGGAAGTTAGGCAAGCTTGTGTGTGTGTGTTATATATATATATATATATATGCACACACATAGAGGTAGGGCACATGTACACTAATAAACCAAAACATTATGACAACCTGCCTAATAAAGTATTGGTCATTCATGTGTCCACAAAATAGCTCTTATTTCATCAGGCATGAACTCCAGAAGACTTCTCAATGGTTCTCTCTGCTATCTGGCGCTGGGATATTAACAGCAGATCTTTTAAACTATTGCAAGTTATATGGTGGAAGTTCCGCAGAGCAAATGCAGTTAATTCTTGAGTTTCTTGAAGTTATTTATGTATAACATATAAAATGTAGCAGGGTTATATGTCTTGACTACCCCATGTCTTGTTGTTGGTTGGTGTTTTTTCACTGCCCACTCTTTTGACCACTGGTCTTCACTACAACTGAATGTAAGAATCCTAAGCCATGACATTTCAGAAAAGTACTGACCTATCTTCTGACCATCACAATTTAACCTTCATCAAAATCACTCTTTTTGCTTTAACTGTGGCATGTACCATATAAAAATGAGGTACTAAAGGTTGACCATAACTGCTTGCCCATCCTGTGTATGACGATATCCATGTCCTGGGTATGACGATAAACTAAGTCCAAAAGCAAGGCCACTGATCAGGAGTTTTTGAGGAGCGTGGAACCACCTCTTAATTACTAGTGTTCCCATGTCCACCCTGATCTGTGGTGGTAGTACCTGTTAGGGACCCAGCTAGGGGCAAATAGTTAACCCCCAAACTGGGGTCAAAACTTCTATGAAAGTGTAAAAAATAGTATTTAAAACTAGAAATACTTTGTACAAAAAGTTATTACCAGCAATAAGTTTTTGAAGAAAAAAAAATTTTACCAGCAATACATTTGAAAAAAAAATTGCCATTGATAAAAATCTTGTCGGCTTTAAATAACCCATTGAGATTGATATGCTGTAAAACAAGACAAACAAACTTAACTGCTTGCATACAACTGATCCTGACTTTAGCTGTCATTGTTGTCGCCTGTTGTTTAGAAATTTTTGTTTTTTTTTTCGCACCGTTTTCTATGAAATATTAATTCAGAATCAATAACATTTCTTTCAAAGTCAGTTCTTTTTTTCAAGCAAGATTTGAACTTGCATCTCTCACCCCTACAAGCATCTTAACTTTTTCAGTGTTTTAAATTCTTGTGAGTTAACAACTGAAGAATTGATTGGCTAAAATAACGTGATATATTTCCCCTAAGAATTTAGAAGATTGAAGAAACTTTATTAATGGCTTTATTGTCTTACTTGGGGTGAAATCATTTTTTAAAAAAATAGGGAAAATGAAATACAGACTAATATATATACACTTAAAAAAATCATCTCACTCCAAATAAGACAATAAAGCCACTTTTATGCAAGGGGTTACTGAGTGTGAAAGAATAGGGAAAAACAATTCATATTAAAATATTAAAAACCAAATTCTTAAAGACTGGAACTACAGAAGTTTTCCAATAAGCAGGAAACCAAAATGAAGCATGGTGTTTACTGAAGATATTAGAGAGAAAAGGAGCCAATTCAGGAGCACATTTCTTAAAGACTATAGCAGGGATGCCATCAAATCCACATACTTTGCAGTTTAGAGATGATAGCAGAAAACATGGTGTTAAATGCATATCACTCAATAGAGACTCTGTTCTAAGTGGAAAGTAAGTAAAAATACTCCAGATTTCCTGAAGTGTTAAAAGTTACTGGACTGGTGTGTTTTAAATAAGGCATAACAATCAGATCAATTTCTTCTTTTTATTAAATACTAATTAATAATTATCATACACTGATTTGACTTTGATTAATGTTCTCATCTTTGCTGTTATCTCACCCCCCTATCATTTCAAACATTGTACCCTCAAGCCTTCTTTAGGTGTTTTTCATAGTTGAGAAACTTCCAGGAATTTCAAACTGAACTCAATTTGATTAGAGAAGATTGTTCTCATTCCACTGTCCATATTTGATGATATCCTGTATCGATAAATTTTATCTACTTAATTTGTCCTTATTTTGTACTGAACCAGTGTATGACTCTTTGCCTTACCTGACTCGAGGATTGAACTCATAACTATCAGGTAACTCAATTTGTTTAACCAATTCCCTAATCTACTTAACTTCTGACCATCACAATTTAACCTTCTACTGAAGATTAGTTTAATCTGTATAACTTCAGACTGCAGTGTTTTTATAATAAATCCAATCAACTTTAATAAAACATGTTGAAACTACCTAAAAATTCAACTCAAGCTTTGTTTAAACATCTAAATTAATCGTTTAAAATTTGACAAACATTTTTCAAAGCAAATTTGAGTTAAGGTTTATTTGATTTGCATAATAACTTCAAACGGACTGTAGAAAAAGAATAATAAAATAGGTTAGTGGAATTTTTAGTCTTTAGCCTAATGTTCTTTCTTTCTTAAAGGCTCCCATATGGTATTTATTTCTATGCTAGACCCGCTGAGTTGGTTATTAGAACCAAGCAAAGCTAGTGAATCTTTTTCCTTCCATACAGCCATGAGGGGTGTAATGTAACATCGTTCAGTCTGAAGAGAACCTGGATCTGTAGTTTTTGTTATTCATCTATTGGTAATAGTAGAGTATCTGTTTTACTAGTTGAGCTCCAGTTTATGACTGGTAGATATTGTATTCTATGTTTTGTCACTGGAGGACCGTTCTCTCCAGAGCCCTGGTCTGTGAGGGGTTATATTTGGAAGATCTATACTTTCCAGTACAACGTCTCTCCTTTCAATGTCATCAATGTCGTTAAAGGGAAAAGCAGGAGAGCGAATAGTGCTTGGCACTAATGTTGTTGCCAGAGTTACTTGAACAAGGTTGGATGTGACTTTGGATTGTCTTTGAGAATCCAGTTCTAAATTTTATCCTCATGATTTATGCCCCAAATCTTTTGCAATAATTGGGTAGGGGCCTACAAGGCATTAGAAATTTGAAATCTGAATTTTCCTTCTCTATCAGATTTAAGGATTAACTCTTCCATTAATGTTTAAAAGAAAACATCTACATGTTTTGTGTCTTAGCTTCCAAAACACATTTTGAATATATTATCGCAGCCGCTTTCGGCTGCTCACTAAAGCGGAAGAGAACATGGCATTTTTCAACCTTCACCTTTCCATCATGATCCCTACACGCTTGTAATTTCGGTTGGCGATGAACTAATTTACCTTTTTTGTTCACTCTTGTTTTCGAACCTAATCGTAATACACCTCTAAGCGTTTTTACACCGTGAGTTTCGCATAGCAAATCTCTACTTATTTTTTAGAGAGATTTTTGTAATGCCATCTTCTGTCGTAAGGCACTCTGAACATAATACAATGACTCCTCGCCTAATTCATGGTCGGTACTGACTGATCGGCTCTGACACGGTCGGTGCACAGGCTCCTGGCCTAGAGGCCAGGAGGCCACCCCCAGGCTGTGTATTAAGTTACGCTCACATTTTTTTTCATCTGCCAACTGGACGTGAGTTGGAACACACACACTCTCTCTTTCTATATAATTCTGACTCTCGACATGCCACTACTACTGGCTGCCCGCACGTCGTCCGCAACCTTTCCCCGTACACACTATTGTTAGTAATTATTACGGGAGGTTTCGATTGGACTCGACCCGGCAGACCCGTGACGGCAACAACCATCTGCAATGACCGGCAGCGATCACCAGGCGACCAGCAGCAATAACCAGACCAGACGACCAGCAAAGCCCACCTGCGACGACAAACCAACCTTTCCCGTAAGCTATTGTTAGTAATTATTTACGGAAGTTTTTTTGACACTCACTTTGACTCCAACCATCGACACGACTGGAGCATCCACACTTCAACAACCTCCAACCGTCGACACGACTGGAGCAACCACAATCATCAACCTCCAACTGTCGACACGACTGGAGCAGCCGCAATCATCAACCTCCAACTGTCGACACGACCGGAGCAGCCGCAATCATCAACCTCCAACCGTTGATACGACCAGAGCAGCCGCACTTCAACCCTCAACCGGAACATCAGCATTACCAATATATACACTACTTTTCACCTTCAGTTAATAAACCCAGCGTAAATCATACACATCTTCATTCTGTTGTCCATATTGTTTCACCTGGTTAGATCACAAAGTAAAAATGTGGCCGGGCTCCTTGTGACATCATTCATTTTACGACACGGGGGCGCTCGGGCCATCGCACCCCCCTCCAGGTTGTCCGTTACAATATCTTTTAAAACATGAGGGTTCCTTATTTAAAGAAAAGTAACTGAATACTTTGTGCCTTAGCCTCCAAAACACATTTTGAGTTTATTTATTAAAAAGTGAGGGTTCTTTTATTGTTTAAAAAAAATACATTTAAATATTTTATCAAGCAGTGTATCATAAGGATATATCAATGTATCTAAAAGCATATTGTTTTATTTGGGATACAATTCTTTGTTTAGCTTTATTTGAAATTTACAGGAAAAACTTGCAGATTATTAGATTTATTAGCTAATTTTATTTTCTCAGGTATATTTTTAATGAAGGCATAATTATTCATATATAATATGCACGATTTTCCCCTTAATTTTTTAAGCTTAAATGTTGGGATGCATACTATACATAAAATGCAAATGTTAACTTTTTCCTATCATGTTTGTTACCATATTTTGAATGATATAATGGAAAGTAATTTATATTTATTGTACGAAGTAACTAATTTGTAACAAAGAGTTTAAATCACTTTTGGTAGGTGATAGGATAATTATTTTATCAAACTTTGGAATAAAATGAACTGGCTCAAGGGTTTAAAATAAATAATATATTTTTATTTATTTTCCTTAGAGTGAGGAGTGAATATTTTGGTATTCAGTGTAGTAAAAGGTTTGTTAATAAGGTGGCTATTGGTAGCAGTCTGGAGAAATGTTCGTTACTGGTAGTTTGCAGTCAGACTATGGTCAGGATAGTAAGTATCTTTGAAATAGGGCAGTATCAATCTACTGTGTTTTTCTAGTAGTATCTCCATTCATCACTCTCACTGTCCCATCTGCTTCTAGCTCAGTGGTGTAAGGTTTATATCCTTTTGACCAGGCTCCAAGATTCTGGTGTGAACACTGGTTTCAGCTAACATCAAAAGCCTTTTTGTGTTAATTTTTTTGAATCGCCAAAATTATTTTATTTTCTGGTGTTCCTTTCTTTTTCATTTCTTTTATAATGGAAGTTATGTGTGGAGCCTCTCTGATTTTTGTTATTTTTCAGTCATAAATAAGTAGGCTCTGATCTGGCATTTTTCAGCTGGAGTCAGTCTTTTCTTGTTCTTCCTCTTTATTTGAGAGTTACCTTCTCATTAGTTGAGAGAAGTATAGAAAGAGAAAAAAAAGAAAAAGAGACAAGGCTTTTAAAGGAAAGCACAAATGCCTTATTTTAATTCTTTTCATTTTGTTTATGTATTTTAATTTATTGAGACTAACCAGATACAGCATTTTTAAGAAAATATTCCTATAGACATGAAACCTATTTTAATTTGGTTCATTGCTGTGTCAGAAATAGTCATCCTAACCGTTTCATTTGTTGTCTCCCTCCTACTATATTGGGGGATGAAGAGTGGAAGACTTTATGCTACTACAGACAAATAGCCACTAGCCATTGCAATGTGTGCTTGTTTATAATTTTGTTTCACCTACTGTCAGCTTAATTTTTGCTGGGAGCTTATTCCGTTTTTGTGTGAACATGTCTACAGGTTTGTTCTAGATAATGTGTAAATTTTGTGTTTCAAAACATAATGTAAACTATATAAATTCTTATTTTTAGTTGATATGACCTGGATAATGTTAGATTTAGCTGATACAAATTCTAAAAAGTCAGTGCTTATTATTTAAGATGTTTTTTCAGAATTTTCTAGCCTAGATTTATGTGTTGGCATTGTATGCATCATAATTAGAATAATTAATCTAACATTTAAAAAAAAAAATATATATATATATATATATATATATATATATATATATATATATATATATATAAGAACTGTTTTGAAAGTATCCTGTCATTTAATATTAGTAAAAAAAAAAACCTACCTAGGCTGATAGTACTTTAGTCCCCTTCAAAATACCTCTATACTCTTCTGTCAGTGGTTCTTCAGTTTTCCCAAAAAATCTACAAAGTCCTCTTTTGGGGTTGCCATTAGCTGCTTTTTTCAACTTCATCATGACATTTTAATGGCAACTTTGAAGAAAGCCAGAAGTTGCAGTGGGGTGTCAAATCAAGACAGATGTGGGTGATACAATGTGTTGGTAAAAGAACCAAATTTTGCAAGAGATGTGAAGAATCTGCCCAATAATTGGAAATGAAATGGTAATGCATGAAATGGTAATCTCATTCAATGGCATCTTGTTGTTGACTGTGAAACCTTGTTTATTTTTTTACTTTTTTAATCATTTCATCTCAAACAAGGCAATAAAGCAACTAAGACAGCAGGTTACTGAGTGTGAAAGAATATGAGAAAAAGAAAAACATTAATAAGAAGAGAGAACAATAAAGTAACAGGAATTAAGAAGACAGAAAATAATGATTGCATTTAAATATTTGAACATCAAAGTTGGCAGGAAATCAAGAAGCCAGAAAAGAGTGCCAGAGAAGAATCTGTTGGCACAGAAGAGCTTATGGTTACATCTCACAATTCCAGTTGTAAAATGATGAGACATTGCCGCCAATTTAGTACTGCACTTAAATTCATGAAGCCTACATACCAAAGAGGAAAGCAATATTTATTTTGAAAAATACAAAAATGTGGCACAAGGCCAAAAGGAAACTGAGCTAGCCACAGTATATTCCTTACACCAAAACAACACATTCTTACTACAGTGACTATAATACTTCATAGTCTCTTTGAAGTCCTAAGTAGTTTCCATATGAACAATTTGTCCGTGGGGGGTAAAAATAACAACTTGAAAAATGAAACCTGAATGAATAATTTACAAAGATTACAATTTTATATAGCATAGCAGAAAGCTCATCAGAACAATTACCATGGAAATCTTTATAGAAAAAGCACAGCAGTGGGAAAATGACTTAAGCTGAGATGCCAGGTCAGAACATATAACATTGCAGATTAGATTATTAAAGAGATTGTTTGTGCAAGTGCAGTAAGGTCCCCTTTAGATTGCTTACCATGTTACATCAAAGCCTCAGAAATATTCAAAATAGCAGAATAGTTTCTTGACAAATCTTGTAAGAAAACAATAGAATCTGATTATTGAAATCTATTTTAACAATACAGTGTGAAAATCTTTTAGTGTGTGTTTTTTGGAAGGTGGAAGACACAGTTCACTTGAATTTCATCTCACTTTTAATATGTAATTCAACAAAGCAACATTTTACTCTGATTTGAAGGCATCAAAATATTTCAGAATAAACAGCTTTAATTAGTTCTTTGTAAACTTTTTGTATTTTCTTTCATAATTCAATGGAAAACACTGCAATGTTTTCTGCCCTTCAGCACTACATTAAACTGTAGCACAAACAGAAAATACCACTTGTAGATTAAATATTTCTTGGTCAAGATGACCTTCACTTGTGACTATAAGTGCATGGATTCTACACATCTATTACTGTGCTTAGGGGTTTTAAAACAGTCAAGGAAGGGTGTGGTCAAGACAGCCACCATGTCGTGAGATACGTCTGCTGCTTTTATAACCTGATTAGACAGTCTATTGGGTTTTTTCTCTTCCATTTTCCTACAGTGAATATTGATATTTATTAAGCTTCCTCTATTCCAGCAGAGGGTTAAATGGGTGTTAAAAAGACTGTGTTGCACCAATATTCTAAGTGGAAAAACCTGCTTGTTTATAAAAAAAAAATCAATGTGTTATTCTGATTTTTACCTAAAACCCAACCCCTGGCACCAGGGAGAAATGCATAACTTTCTCTCTCTGCATGCAAGCTCTCCTGCAGTGTATACTTGCATGAGTTGGTGTAATATAGGTTTGTCTTAAGAAAACAAATGATAAAGCAAGGGAGAAGAAAATATTTCTCTTTGAATTCACAGTGCAGAATGTCAGTAACAATACCGCCTCCTGAGTTCTGCTTTTATCAGTTGAAGTCATTGCAGATTTTACAAGTACAGGTGGTTTTCTTTCATGGAACATTAAAACCTTTACCAAAAAACATACCACATATAAAATAAAATTAAAAAATATATATTTTATTTGATTGGAGAAAAACAAAAAGGATTGAAAAATCTGCTTTATGTGTGTGTTAAAATGACATACTTTTATTTTAAACAAAGAATCTCTTCCATAATTAAACTTTAGAAACTTCAAAATAAGGCCAATCCATAATTGTCATAATGCCACTCTTTTCTATAAGACTAAAAATGAGATCTTTTCATAACTGAGTCTAATGAAACTTTTTCTAGAACTGTAAAAAGTGATGCCCTTTCCATAACTGTAAAAAAAGAAAAATGGCACCCTTTCTATAATTGTAATATACAAGATTTTTCCATAAGCTAAAACTCAGCCTTTTCTCTTGTAGATAATTGCTATTTCCAGAATATTCCTTGTTGAAGTGAAATAAAAATCTTTTTCTGCCATACTTTATGCTATCCAAAATGGAAGATAATTTGGGAGGAAAAATAAATTGATAATATTCAGAAACATTTTGCTAATGTTTTTTTTTACATCTCTTTAGGACATTGTCTGAAAACTAAATAATGTTCTCTTTCTTCTGTGTTCTCTAGCTGTTTTTCTTATCTTTTTTTATATGCACATCTCTCTATCTCCTTATACTCAGTTTTTCATATTTGCTTACTGGTGTTTCCATAAACTGGGTTTTACTCTGAGTTTGAAAAAACGATTCTTAACATAATATTCATTTCTAAAAATGTATATTTAGAAATCGTATTAACATTCAAGCATTGTACACATTTTTCTTCGGATTAGCAAAACAAAAAAAAACAAAATTGAAAACTTATTTTCAAGTGAATCAAATTTTTAATTTCTGCTTGTTAATTTTAATTTTTCCTTTTCAAGTCTCTTATAAAAAATATTGGTGGGGTTGTGGTAACTCATAAGAAAATGTTGGTGAGCCATAATTTCAAAATGAAATAGCTCTGAAAAATGTGCTTGAAAATGCATACGGCTTTTCATGCTGAGTTGTGCTGTATTTTATTCAGAGGCCACAGGATTACAAATTGAAGTGGGAAATAATATTTACTAAGTTTAAATGTTATGACAACTTTGAGTCCCTTTCATAATAAGGGACTTTCATATGATTCCATATCTTTTTTTAATCGGTATCACCCCATGCAAGACAGTAAAGCCACTAAGACACAAGGGGTTACAGGAAGTGAAACATTCATAATGAGCAGGAAGAGGAAAGAGTAATCAGAAGGACAGTAGATAGTGATTGACCTTGCATTTAAATTTTTTGCAGATTAAAGTTGGTTGTAAAGCATGAAGCTGGAAGGGAATTACACAAGTGAGAAGTGCGAGAAAAGAAACTGTCAGCATAGAACTTACGGGTGCATCGAGCCACAGCTTAATTGTAACTTAATGAGATCTTGATGCCAGTCTAGTACTGATCTTAAATTCATAACATCTAGGTACCATAGTGAAGAGCTCATTCAAACACTTGCCATGAAAGTATTTATAGAAAAGGCACAGGGAGGCAACCTTACAGCAGTGGAAAGGGACTGAAACTGAACTGCCAGATCAGTACCATTAATATTGCTGATTTATTGGGTTTTATCAGGAAGCTCAAGGTAAATAGCAGTCGTAGCAATATTCTAAGCATGGACGAATTGTAGACTTATAGATATGTAAGATAGATTCTAGAGAGAAAAATTGTCTTGCATGACATAGTGAAGCCACTTTCTAAGCAGCTGACCTAGCAATGGATTCAATATAGTCTTTCTCCTTAATGTCAGCTGAGAATGTTAGCCCAAGAAAGCACAATGAGTTACTTTCCTGGGGGATAGCATCAGCCATGCTGATGGAACGCAGAGAGGGGTCTCTTAGTTGATTAATGGAGAGAAGTCTATTTCTGGAGGTGTTAAAATTAACAAGCCATTTTTTGCCCCTGTTAACAATGGACTTGAGGTGATTTGGACATCGGCTGCCATTTTGACCTTTTAATGTTATCATATTTATTAATAAGTATAATTTTTTTCATAGGATATAATATGTCTTTGTAAAAGAAACAGGTTTTCTGAGAAATCTACAAGAGTAAATTCAATGTGTTTGTAAAAAAAAAAAGATTAGTGATTTTTTTTTTGTTTTTTTTGTTTCAATTTTCTATCTTATCACTGTTTTTTCTTTCACAAGATTCTTCTTCTTCTATGTGCTGCATTCCTTCAGGATATGAGTGATCCTGACTTTCTAAAAAAACTTGCTATCCCTTCTGGCCCAGAGCAGTTTTTCTCCTTTTGCTGACACCCACACTCTCTGTTTTGCCATCCATTCACCCAAACTCTTCAGGTAATTGGCTTATTGCAGTCACACCTCTTGTCTCTCTTGCCCTCAATATGCCTTGAGAAGGTTAAGTTTTCCAAGCCATCATTATGTGTCCAACCTTTTCTGGATTCTGAGCATAAGCATTCTTTTTGTTGCTGTTTTCTTTAAGACTTCCTCATTGCTTATTCACTCCATCTATGTAATTCTCAGTATCCTTCTGTAGAACTTCATTT
The DNA here is from genome assembly GCA_964036315.1 of Acanthosepion esculentum. Classification (NCBI taxonomy): domain Eukaryota; kingdom Metazoa; phylum Mollusca; class Cephalopoda; order Sepiida; family Sepiidae; genus Acanthosepion; species Acanthosepion esculentum. The sequence goes on from OZ038506.1 coordinate 72,940,558, forward strand.
CTATTGCTTCCATTTTTCTCATCTGTGAGGAGATTGTCCATAATTCACTAGCAAATAAGAAGATGCATATCACATAGCAATGCAGCACTCTTTTTTTTTCTTGTTTCTAACAATTTGTTTCTGTTTCCCATCATATTTGCTTTTGGAATATTATCTTTTGCTCGTCCGAATCCATGTTCTGATTTCAGCATTGCATTTTCCATCTTCTGTTAAAACACTTCCCAGATATTTAAACTTCTGTACCTGCTTGATATTGACATCTCCAATTTGTAACTTGCATTTTGAACTTTTCCTCTTGCTGATTGACCATAATTTCTGTGAACTTGCTGTTGGTGGTTAGTCCTTTTTTCTTGCTTTCTTCTACCACCCTGTCTAGGAGATCCTGTGGTTTTCTTTCCAGGTCATTCATCAACACAGTGTTATATGTGTATCTTATATTCTTAACATACCTGCCAATAATAAATCCTGGTAGGGTCTCCAGCTTCTTTAGGATAGCCTTGTTAAGGTTGAGTAAATCTAGGTAGAAGACAAAAATTATAATCTAAAAAATGTTATTAATAATAACTCATCCCAGAGATGTCAGATGAAAAAGGAGAGTTTTATTTTCTTATTTTTTCAAAGATTTTCTTCAAATGAATCCTGTTTTGTATATTCATGTCGGGATTTTGTTACTTTCAGTGGATCTTTCTGGTTGGAAAAAGAAAATTGAAGCAAACATCAGTGCTGTTGAGTCAGATCTTGTGTCTATTGTTCATAATGAAATTGCTGATACCAGCTATCAGCAACATGTCCGCTACAAGGATGGCATTGTGACCATCGGATGCGTAGGTGAGTCAACCACTCCTCCTCTATTTTTGTATTTATGTTTTTTCTTTCAAGTATGCACTTATTGGGACTTGTGTGTTTCATATATATATATATATATATATATATATATATATATATATATATAATAAGCAATAAATGTTCCTTATTAATCCAATATGATTTCTTATTACTTTAAATGTTATATTTAGTGGCATGTTTGCTCAAAAACATGTACTTATTAAAGATAATATTTATAGTAATAAGAAATAAAATAGAAAAATTTAAAGGAAAAGCAATTTTTACTATAATTATTAAACTATTGAATTCATCACTTCTCCCCTCATCTATGGGTTGATTTGCAGAAAGAAATAGCAACCTATTGTGAGAAAACTCTTCTGCCTAGTCAGTCATGAATCAAAAGATACATGATCACCCAATTGTGCACTTAACTGACTGCTAAAGATTAAAACAGGTATTATTTTCTTCAATATTGAAGATTTTATCATGGAACAGAAATAATACTTTATAAATGAGAACTCAATTGTATTAGTCAACCAAACTAGCCTCGTTATCCATCACCCCATTCCGATTGTTGGTTTGTTGACTTTACAACATGTCAACCCTTTGTAGTTTATTTAATGTAAAACTATTGTATTGGGCACCCAGTTAGGATTGAATTCACTACTCAGTTGTAATAGTCAACAAGCCTAGCCTTTTTATCCATTAACACTCACTGTTGTTTGAATTTCTTGTTGTATAATTCTTGTTTTGCATATATTTGGGTTTTGGGTTGATTGTTTGTAACGTGTCAACACTTGTTGAGTTTTTGTATGGGGCACCCAGTGACGACTGAATTCACTACTCATTTTTAATGGTAAGATGACTAGCTACACTAGCCACTATCCCATGTTGACATGCTGCATAAGAGAAATGCATTAGCTTATGTCTTCTCTTTCGATGAGAATAGTCATTAACATTTAACCAGACTGATAAGTAAATTGTGTATACTTTCGTATGTATAATCAAATATCCTAATAAAGAATTTGAAATAACAAAACAATATTTTGACAAACTTGGCATTATCTAAGTGCCTGCTATCATAAAGTAATGGTTATCTCACAAGTTACTTTTTTTTCTTCATTATCTACTCTATAAATGTGGCCTTGTGTTAAAGTTGGTTAACCCTTAAATGGTTGGCATTATCAATTGATATCTTTTACTGGAGACAAAAATTCATTCATGATTTGACTTGAGAATTCATCAGGTTATTATTTATTAAGATTCATGAGGTTATGGTATTGCTTGGAGTATCTTCCTGAAGTATTTGCCTATAGAAATATTGCCTAGAGCATTTCCTGAAGTATTTGCCTATAGAAATATTGCCTGGAGTATTTCCTGAAGTATTTGCCTAAAAAAATATTGCCTGGAGCATTTCCTGAAGTATTTGCCTATAGAAATATTGCCTGGAGCATTTCCTGAAGTATTTGTGTATAGAACTATTGCTTGGGAGATTTATCTGCAAATAAAGCTGGAAGAACATCCCAAAGACAGTGCTATGTCTGCTTGCCGACTTCTTGAGAAGGAAAGATGAAAAAAAATGGTGGCAATTTGGTGCTGAAAATGTCATTGCATTGTGCATGGAATGATTCATGGAGTATCTTACGGTTAAAAAAATATTACATTTACAAACTTAACATTTGTTTTCTTTCCCTGTTTTTTTTTTTATAATCTAGAAAAAGTTAAAATATAATTTTTATAGTTTTTGTATATAATTAAAGTGAAACTCAACATAAAGACTACATTTAAAAAAAATGAATTTTATTGTTTCTTTTAAGCATTTAATACATATGTTCATGATAGGTTTTCATGCCTTTTAAGGATTAAAATGTCAAGCAAATCTTTTCTTCAATTAAAAAAGCAAACAAGCAGAACGATGCTGATGTTGAGTGCATTCCTCTTGTTTGATGTTGATTTTGTTTTTCTTAGCTTTGTTTATTTTTAATTGATTTTGTACTTATTCAGTTGTTGAGCCTTTTGTGTGTCTTTTGTGTGTATCTCTAATTGAACAGTACTTACCTTAAAGGATTCTTTCATAAACTTTCTGAAAAATAATAGGTAAATATTTTTAAATCATAAAAATTCTTGACAGATAATTAAATATATTAATTATTAAAATATAATTAAATCTATTTAGGTTGAATAACTGTTATTATAGGCTCTACTTCATAACGAGCGCATTTTTTACCAGCTTCGCTATAGTTGGATCTTACTAGCTATCATTGTACTGTATCATATATATATATATATATATATATATATATATATGACACATGACCAAAAAATTGTATTTAAGCATGAAACGTACTGTTGCTGCTGGGTGTTGACCGCAATGTCCACTTTTATATTTCTATACACACTATCCCTGATATTTAGAACTTTAACCCATAAGTGGAGCATACCATAAAATTATTTTTTTATCTTATATATATATATATATATATATATATATATATATAGAGAGAGAGAGAGAGAGAGAGAGACAAACTTCTCATCAACGAACTAATAGGGAGAATGGGTGGGCCATTAAAGCTGATTGTCCGTAGATAGGTAGGGATTATTTTTGAGTTATAAAACCACAATAGTAACTACCAGTAGTTATAATCATAATGTAAATACTATAAAGATATATGGCATAAATAAATATATACTTAATATAGATATATTAATCAAATTAACAAAAATAATAGATTTCTCACAGGTACTTTCTCATGCACATGCAATGTATCGTACTTTATATACGGTACACCCGTCTATTTTTACAATTGAGAAGCCTGTCACCGTTGCCAAACGGTTACTTTGAAAACTAATACAACTCGTTCCTCTAAGTCTGCAAATCTTGAAATACATCGCTGATGATTAGGAAGTTTTTTTTTCCTGCAAATTTTTTTTTATTTTGCCAGCAAATTTTATCTGTTGCATCCAAAGTCCGTTGATGATTTGGTCTGGGTTGTTGCTGTAGATGAGAGGTTTGTCTCTGTGTGTGTGTGTGTGTATATATATGTATATATATATATATATATATATATATATATAAAATGATGTCTAATCTAAATTTTAGAGATTCTTCAGTTGAAAGCAATCCAACTGTCATGTGAAAGTATCATTTTTGGGTCCTCTAAAGTATTGGGTAAGCAATCACTTGTCTGTGTCCTTTTTCTTTTATATGCCACACCCGTTCAGAGTGTGGGTGATCAAAGCTTTCCACTACTTCCTATCCTTTGTCATTTTAAATAATTTTTGTTGCCTTACTATCCATCGCAGTCCCTGTTCTACCATCCATTTACATAAGCCCATTAGGCTAGTTACTTACTGTTTTCTTCCCCCCCCCCTCTTGCTTCAAGTATGTCCTGTGTGTGTCAAGTTCTCTAAGTCATCTTTCCTCAATTATTTCAGAAAAGAATCACTCAAAACACTTAACACTGAGAATATTTGAAAGTTTCATTGGTCATGTTAATATCTTGATTTTTACTAAAAGTGGATTTTGTAAAGTAGTTTATATTGTTATCATTTGGCTATTCTGAAGTTCAACTGCATCGTATAAAATTGTACGATTTATAAATTATAAGTATTTTTACTAATTTATAAAACCCGGGAGTTCATTGGGCAGAATGAGGTCATCAAAACAACAAAGATGATGATATTGATTTGAAGAATTAATAGAACTAATTTATTACAAAAAACATTTCAGTTTGACATTAAGTTCTGTCATAAATCTTTTTGATTTAAGAGATCAAATAACAAATAGCATGTTGGTCTATATTTCTTTTACTCTATACGCCCATGAATATAAACAGAAAAGACTGTGTTACTTGTGATATTTCTACTTATATAAACTGTCCCTTATAAAAAGCAAATCTTCTGTAGATTTAGAATTACTATTTATTAGACAAAACAATGTCAACCATTATTATTCATTCTTGAAGAGTCTTTGCTTTTGTCTTACTGAACTCTTCTGTTGATGTTCTTGAAAAAGTACCACTATGAATTTAAATGTGTTGATTGTTAAGAGATTTTTCTCTGCATGTGTCACATCCTTTATAGATGTATGTAAGCAAGAGACATTTTTTTTGTACTATAGCTGAATTAGACTAAATGACTTGTCCAGCTGTTGTCCTGGATATTCCAATAATCAATGAACGAAACTAATTTTTGTTTTGTTTTAATCTTACTTTATCAAACTGATTTGTAACTTTCATTTTCTTTCTCACCTTTTGAATAGAAATATTTTTTTTTCTTTTTGTATGTTGTTTTTCTACACACCTGTTTACTTTTCAATGTGTCTTGAAGTGACCAAAATCTTTCAAGGTTTTTATTGGTTGAAAACTAGAAACATGAATGCTTTAAACTTAATTGTTAAGATTGGATGTATGATTTTGTTTTTGTCAGCTGATGTCTTTCAGTGGATTTAAGGTTTAAAGATTCAAATTTTTCAATCAGTACAAAAATGAAGGTTTAAGAAGACAAAATGTGTGGTCATTAGCAAAAGGGCAGCCCAAGATGCAGGCTACAAATTGGAGATGTCAAAATCAAATATCAAAATCAAGTACGGAAATTTAGCTATCAGGGAAGTGTTATAACAGAAAATGTGATACAGAAATGTGCAGGTGAATTGAAATAACAAAATATACCCCCCAAGAAACAAAGCAAAATATCAAGAAATGGGAAAATTTCATTAGAATCAAATACAAGAGTGCTAAATTGTTATGTAATATCAATCATCTTAAATAGCAGTGAAAGCTGGACAATTTCCTCACAGGTGAGGAAGAGACTTGAGGCACCAGAGATGTGGTTCTACAGAAGGATGCTGAGAATACCATGGATGAGCAACAATGGAAGATGGAAACAAAAAGGACATTTTTGTTTAGGAACAGAAAAAAATAGTTGAAATTTCTGAGACATATAATGAGGAAATGGGGTTTGGAGAATCTGACACTCACAGGACATATTGCAGACAAGAGGGCCAGAGGGAAACAGTAAGTAACCTAGCTAACATGTTTGTGTAAATAGATGGTAGAACAGGACCAAGGAGAAACATGACTTAGAACTGGAAGGTATAGGAACTTGTGGAGAGTCATGATTACCCATGTCTTGAAGAGACGGATTGCATAAAAAAGATTTTTTGGTTTTTATCTTACAAGAGAAAATTATCCTAGTAACTGAAAACTATTCAAAATAAGCAACTAGTTGATATCTGCATGAAGAATAATTCATAATTATGAGTGACTGTCATCCCCATAATTATTGGAGCATTAGGATTACTTACAAAACAAATTTAGGAAAATTCATAAACTGCTGTTGAAAGCAATTTTATTAATCTCAAATTAAAAATTCAAGAATTGTGCCATTATCATTTGACAACAGTAAAACTAAGCAAAGATTGTGTCCATGGAAAATATATTATAAAATATTTTAGCACAGTTGATAAACATGGTTGTAGAAATTATTACTGATTTAGGTAAAGAAAATGTGAAATTGAATGAGTTGGGGAATTGGGGAGAGTGTTGAATATAGGGAAGAATGGAAGAAATGTATTCGCTTTCCAAATTTGTCTGTTTCTAGATAATCCTTGCTCTCCTCAATGTTTTTTTAGAAATAAAATATGTTCATTGTATGAATGTGTTCTTGTGTAAATAAGACAGCTCCAGTAACACAAATGAACTAGAATTCAAAGTGCTACAAGTGTGGAAAAGTAGGACATAAAAAGTCACACTGTAAAATTAAAGCAAGGAAAAGTTCTCACAGAAAAAATTTTGTACACAGCGCTGTGACAGAAAAAATAATTAGAGAAAACCAAAGAAAATTTGTGTATGTGAAAATTAATAATGTGGATGTAAAAATGCAACTAGACACTGGTAGTCACATCACAATAATCAACGAAGCCACATGGAAAGCAAACAGAAAATCTATATTAAAAAGAACTTCAAAAATTGCACATGGCGTGGCGGGTGAGAAATTACTTTTTATTGATGAAATGACTTGTAATGTTTCATTTCGTAACATGTGTGTAAAAGCTAAGTGTTATGTTTTAAAAAAATACTACAAACTTATTTGGTATGACTGGATGGAATTATTTGAGTGATGGGATTTAACTATAAATATTTATTGCAAAAATGTAAGAGGACAAGTTACCAGTTCAAAAAAATAGCATAAAAATTTAAGGAAGATTTTGAAAAGATGTTTTCCAGAAGTTCAGTTGAAGTGAAATTTGAAGTAAAAAAAGGGTCGATTTCAGTATTTAAACTGAAAGACAGTGTACCATTTGCAGCATTGGATCAAGTCAACAAAGAATTAGACTGTCTTGAAAAAAATATGTGAAATTGAAAAGATTGACCATTTAAAATGGGCAACACCAGCAGTGTATGTAAAGAAAAAAAATAATCAAATTCATGTTTGTGCTGATTTTCGATAGGGTTAAACAAATGTTTAGAATCCTATAACTACCCATGTCCAGAGGAAATTTTTGTAAATTTAAACAGAAGAAAATTTTTTTCAAAGCTGGACCTTTCTGAAGCATATTTGCAAGCACAGGTTGAAGAAGAATGTTCAGAGTTAATAACTATAAATACACACAAGGAATTGTATAAGTTCAACTGACTTCCTTCTGGGATAAAAGTGGCTCCAGCTATATTTCAAGAATCTATGGATACTATGCTTGCAGATTGTGATTTCACAGTTGCTTATCTGGACAATATATTAATTAAAAGGGTATCTAAGGAAAAACATTTTGGGCATGTGAAAAGAGTTTTTGAAAAAATGAGAATACAGGTTTAAACTGGGTGAGGAAAAGTGCAAATTGTTTTTGCCTAAAATCAAATACCTTGGACAAATCATTGACAAAAATGGCTGTCAACCAAATCTGTCGAGGGCAAGTGCAATGAAGAATATGACTCCTCCAATAAATATTACAAGCTTACATGCATTTCTAGGACTAGCAAACTATTATTAAATCTATATACCTAATATGAGGAATTTGAAAGCTCCACTGAATAATTTGCTTAAAAAAGGCGTTAAGTGTAACTGGACTGATAAGTGCCAGAAGATGTTTGAAGAAATAAAAAAATACTAATGTCAGACTTATCATTAGCACACTATGATCCAAAAGTGTATTGGCTTCAGATGCTAGTGCTTATAGTACAGGAGCAGTAATTTTACATGAATATGATGACAGTAACATGAAAGTCGTTGCACATACTTCACATTCACTACTACCAGCAGAAAAAAACTCAAGCTAGATGGAAAAAGAGGAGTTAGCAATAATATTTTCAGTGAAAAAATTTCACAAATTTATACAAGGAAGAAGTTTTCATTTACAGATGGACCACTGACCTCTTTACCAATTTACGGTTCAATTCCTATTCATACAATGAATAGATTACAACACTGGGGTACTGTCTTATTAAATTATGATTTCAGGATGGAATACCAATCGTCCCAAAAGTTAGGACATGCTGATGGTTTATCAAGATTGATACCAAAAAATACTGAACTGTTGTAGGACACTAATTGCAAGATTAAAATGTGAAACAGAAATTAAAATATCTTATGCAATGTAGTATGCAAACTATTAGTTACCCTGCAAGAAATAAAAAAAGTAAAGGTAGAAGACATGATTAATCAAAAATAAAAAAATAACTAAAAGAAAGTAAGAAAGATGATCCAAACTTGAATGTATACTCACTATATGACGGAGTAGTGACCAATCATATTACAAAAGCGGATATTAAGTGAATTTCATTGTGGACATCCAGGAATTTCAAGCTTTTTCATGAGAAGCTATGTATACTGGACCAAAATGGATGAAGATACTAAAAAATTAGTAAAAGCCTGCAGAGGTTGTGCTCTGGCAGCAAAATCACCTACCACAAAATTACAACCTTGGCCAGAGACAGATACTCCGTGATTAAGACTGTACATAGATTTTGTAGGTCCAATAAATGGATCACATTATCTTGTATTGGTGGATAGCTTTACTAAGTGACCTGAAATTTGTAAGTGTAAAAAACTAACTTCCACAGTTACAGTGAATTTTTTACATTAAACTGTTTGCAAGATTTGGCATTCTGGATGCTATAGTCTTGGATAATGGTACACAATTCACTGCTTATGAATTTAAAGAATTTTGTAAAAGCAGAACAAGACATGTTTGTTTCTAAATTAAAAAATGACTAAAAGAAAGTAAGAAAGACGATGTTTAGAACGCAATCCAGACTTGAACGTTTACTTGCTATATGAAGGAATACTAATATTTGCACAAAGTAGTAATACTTAACATATTTCAAAAGTGGATATTAAATGATTTATATAGTGAACTTTCAGTAATTTCAAGGATGAAATCTTTTATGATGAGCTATGTACAGTGGACCAAAATACATCAAGGCATTGAAAAATTAGTAAAAGCCTGAGACAGATATTCCGTGATTAAGACTGTACATAGATTTTGTACGTCCAATAAATGGCTCACATTATCTTGTATTGGTGGATAGCTTTACTAAGTGGCCTGAAATTTGTAAGTGCAACACATCAACTTCCATGTTTACAGTGAATTTTTACACAGACGGTTTGCAAGATATGGCATTCTGGATGCTATAGTCTTGGATATCGGTACACAATTCACTGTTTATGAATTTAAAGAATTTTGTAAAATGTTCTTGATTGAAGATATTACTACCCCACTGTATTACCCAAAGTTAAACGGACAAGTTGAATGGTTTGTGGGTTCTTTTAAGAGAGCTTTGAAAAAAAGCAAGTAATGAAGAAGTGAATGAAGAAGCACTACAAAATTTCTTGAGAGTATATCAGATAACGCACAATCACAATACACTGACAGGCATATCACCATCAGAATTGATGTTCATGAGAAAAATTAAATCTGTCTTTGACAAGTTATTACCAAATCCAAACAGTCTAAGAACGGTTAAAAAAAAAGGGACAGGAAACTTTCAAAATCGTCAGAAAAGTGTTTTTCAGAGTATGAGTATATAAAAATGGAAAAGAAATGTGAGAAGATGGTGTAAGAAGGTCATGAATTGGAAAAATGATATTTTATGGTGAAAGGAAAAAAAACGGGAACATAAAAAGCATTGGAATCAGTTAAAGAAAAGGGTTTACTGAAGAAACGCTCACAAGAAAGGAAGAACCTATGCAAGTAGTGCATAATATTTTTGATGTACCAACACCCCAAGAATTCGTTGAATGTACAAGTAAGATTACCAGAAAAAGGAAATGTACAAAAAAAAAAAAGGTTGATTCAAAACTAAAAAGATACAAATTTCTGTACCTGGTGAACTCACCAGAAAGAGTAGGAGGTGAATACTAAGAAATAAAATAAAATATTTACTAGTGAAAAAAAAAAACCCTCAAAAGGGGGAATGTTGTAGAGTAAATAAGATAACCCCGATAACACAATTAAAGTAGGAAAGGAGCCTTAAATAAAGAACTCAAAGTAAATCAGTAGAAGTCTGTTGGAGTTAGTTGGGAAGAATTCTAATGACCTCATGGCAAGTAGTTTAAGCGAGACATAATATTATAACCTCTAGGAGTGAATTAAAACAGAATGTCATATTGGGAAATTATCTGTCGACATTTCTAATTCAGTTTGATTGGGATCAGATCCTATCAAAATAAAAACATTAATCTTTTTTTTTTGCTATTTGTCCATCCATTAAATATTTCGCTGTCACATCTGGTCTGATGCTTTTACTGTGTATTTAGAGATTCTTTGATAAAGTCCCAAATCCTGATCGGACATCTTGGCTTCAGTCCCTTTCCAGCCACTGTAACATAGCTTTCCTCTGCCATTTCTATAGATATTTTCATGGTAATTGTTCTCATGAACTTTGCTCTTTGCTACCTTAACTTTACAAATTTAAGTTCAGTACCAGGTTGACAGCTAGGTCTCATCATTTTACAGTTGAAATGGTTGCTAGATGGAACTGTAACTTCTATGCTAACAGTTTCTTCTCTCACACTTCTCACTTGTGGAACTCTCTTCCAGCTGCTTGCTTCCCAGTCAACTTTGCTCTTCAAAACTTTAAATGCAATGTCAATCATTATTTTCTGTCTTCTTAATTCCTGTTCTTTTATTGTTCTCTCTCCTTAATAATGTTTATCTTTTTTCTGCTGAGAAATCAGATTTTATGGACTTCCTCATTCATCTTCCATGTTCCTTTTGTGATATTTACTTCAACGTGGTAGTTAGGGTTAAGATGATTGCATTTAGAATGAAACAGCCTGTCGCCTCTCGGTGTTGATTTCAATGTTCACTTTTATATTTACATACGCTCTATCCTCAATATTGATCACTTTAACCCATAAATATAGCACACCTTAAAAATGACCTTTTATCATATATACAGGGTACAAGGGATAAATTGTCGTCTAAATTACGCAAAAATGAAAATTACACTGACAACTCATTTTAACAGACATATTTACCAAAATTACACAAAAATATCTGGAAATACTAAAGAGTAAATTTATTGATAAAAATTTCCATCGGCTTCAATCATGGCCTCCAGATAACTTCAGAATCTCTCGCAACTTTTCTGGATGGTCTCTTAAGTTGGTGAATCTTTGCCTCTTCACAACATTTTTTATTTTAATATCTGTAAACTGTACATTGCTATGATTGTTTTGTTGTTCCTGTTGCCTTTTTCATATGATTAGGTAACCATTCTAGCAGACAGCCTTGCTTAGAAATAAGCAGCCAATCATATATATATATATATATATATATATATATATATATATATATATATATATATATATATATAATATAATAATATTTTTAGTTTTTAAAAATATGATTCCTCCGCTACATAAGAGTTCTCATGTTTCAAAAGCGAGAGCCGAGACCCCTAACATAATTTTTAAAGTTATGTAGAGTTAAGGTGTCTGGACCCGCTTCCTTGTCAAGCGAGAATTTGGGAATAAGCTATCTTTTGGTTAGCTAGTGTTTATAAGTACGGTATCATTGGAACATTAGTTGCTATGGAAACGGCTAGTTTCGGGCCGTTGAAGTTAGGTGGTTTAAGGGGCTAAGAATTAAGAATTAATTTTTATCTACAGGCCAGTCCCTTTCCAAAAATGTGTATCAAGTTACAATGGGGATTCTATGTCCAAAGTGGTCTTAGCTTATGCTAGTCGGACGGCGTCTTTTTTATTTATGGGCTTGCCTTGAGTCGTTGAGTGGCTAGAAGGTTATGTTTCATTATCTATTTGATCTGTTTATTTATTTGTTTATTTACATGGCTTTTTTTATCAAAGGGTTTTTCTCAATAATTATTGGGCTGAGTTTTTTAAGGCTTTTAAATTATGGACTTAATTTGTTTAAATCTATTTATTAATTATTTAATGCGAAAATCATTTGATGACGACAGAACACCGTTAACTCATGTCTATGGTTTAGTAACTTTTCACTATTTAGAAATCTAATGATGTGCAGTTTTTCGTGTAGGCACAGAGGGCATGGGTCATCCCAGGTTTTACATGTTCTAGTTCTATTTATTATTTTCCATTTTACTTTCGGTGTTTTGTTCGTTTCCTTTAAATGCCAGTAGTATTGAGATAGAGATGTCTGACTTCTATTTTGGACGTTGTTGGAGGAGCTTTTGTGTTGTCTCCATCTAATTTTAAAATTATTCTTAGTTGACCCTATGTATAACCTTTCAGTGTTAGGATTCTCCATAGATGAGATGGTACATTGGTATACCACTGATTTAGTGAGGCATCTGCTTTCTAACGGGCAGTCATTAGGGTTTCTACAATCACATGATTTTTCATTTTTTCTGTCTAATTGCAGTTTAGGAGTTTTATTGGCACTGTTTTGGCATGGGTGTTTTCCTAAGATTTTACTATTATGCTTTTTTATTATTCTTTCTAGGTTTTCAGTGCAGCTGTAACTTAACTTTAGGGTATTTTTATTAAAGATTTGGCTCAGTTTGCTATTTTTGGGGAAGTGTTTACCTATTAAAGCTAGGAACTTATGGCCGAGTTTAGTGCTGACCATTTGGTTGAACGGAGGTGTATACCATATGACCTTTCTTTTCCTATTCTTCTTACTATTAGTGCTATTGTTTGTATATCTTATGTCAGCATTTCTGTATCCGCTATTTTTTAAGGCCATGTTATAAAACTTACTATGTGCTTGGAATATTTCCTTATATATATATATAAGTTGTGACAAAATATGATCCACTTCATAGGAAATGTAGAAAACGCTTCTGAAATCTTAAATAAATAATTTATTTAGTTTAAATAGGCACCATATTGATGAATGACTGTTCTCCAGTGTACCTCTAAATTTTTGATCCCATCTTTAAAAAAAAAATTTAATCCTTTGATGTGATAAACAGTGCAAATGCTCCAATTATCTCTTCCTTATTGGAGAATATTTTATTGCATATGAAAAGCTCAAAATGCTTAAATAAGTGAGAGATATCAGGTGAATATGGAGGATGAGGCAAAATTTCAGAATTCAGGCTATGCAGCTTTTGGACAGTTGATTAAGAAGCGTGAAGCAAAATTGGGTCACATATCTATTCACAAGTCTTTTTCAATTTTTCATGCATACAGGCAATTTATCTGCAACATGAGGTTTTGCTGTTATTGTTTTCACTTGAGTCAAGAATGAATAATGCATAACCCTTCTGAAAGACCACCATACAGTAACTATTAACTTTTTAGGGTGCAGTGGAGGTTTTAGATATTCACTTGCATCTAACCACTGGCTTACTCTCTTACTGTTGTCAAAGATTATCCATTTCTCATCACATGTAATGATTTGATGCAAAAATGGTTCTTTTTCACAGTTTGTACTCCTACAGTAAGATTACTCAACATTGTTTCATTGTAATCCTTTTCATTGGGCTTATGAATAACAAGATATTGAAAGAAAAGTTATCTGGAAAGAAAAAGAGTCATGAATAAGTGAAGATTTTTTATATACTAATGAGGTTACTTTGTTAGACAACTGGATCAACAACCAACCTAAAAATGCATCACTTCATGTGTAACAACCTAATATATATATATATATATATATATATATATATATATATATATATATATATATATAAGTGTTGGCTGAAAGATATCTCAGGTGTTTGTCTATAAAAAAAAAAAGGTTTGATTAATAAAATGATTCCCTGTTGTTTAAATCTATTCTGAGGTTCTGTGAGTACAAGTCTTTATTCATATATATATATATATATATATATGTATATATATATATATATATATATATATATATATATATAAATAAATCTATTCCTTCGTTCACTGACCTGGGCTCTATATATTTGGAAAATTAGGCTCACAAATCTCCCATTTGTGTTCTTACTAGGGTTTGAAACTGTCTCTCTCATTGGTCACTTTATATGAAAAAAATTTTTTTTCCATAAACTAGAAATGGACCCTTCACAATTTTGGCAGATTTTAACTGCTGAGCTGAAAAAGATATACAAGTGTAACAATTTTTTAACAAACTGTCTGGCCTTCATAAAAATACACTTTTCTCAAAAGAATGTATAATAAAAAAAAATCTCTGCAATTAAACATTTATTCAAAACTAACATTTTTAAAGTAGTAGAAAATGGAATTTTTATAAATAAGCTGCTTGCAAATTTCATGATTACAGAATAGGCATAGAATTTCCTCAATTGCATCATTTAATATTTGAGCTTTAATCAAATATTGCAATAACAATCCTCAGTGTGTAGGCAGGTCATTATTTAAAGAAATAAGAGATCAGGTTAGGGCCAATAACATTGCAGATTCGTCTTTGGATTTTATCAAGAATCTTTAAATATGTAGCAGGAGAGCCAGACCATATGTGGCAGCAATATTCTAAGCATGGACAAATGGTAGACTTATAAATATATAAGATAGATTCTGTTGAGAAACATTATCTAGCATGACACAAGGAAGCAACTTTCCTAGCAGCAGACCTAGCAATTGATTCAATATAATCTTTCCACTTCCTGTTTGTGAAAAACGTTAGTCTAAGAAGATGCAATAAGTCACTGTTTTGGAGATTAGTATCAGCCATGCTGATGGGTGGTAAAAACAGTTCTCTCAGCTGATTAAAAGGAGCGGTTTTGTTTTGGAGACATTAAAATTAGCAAGCCATTCCTTGCCCAAGTTAACAATAGAATGTAGATTTGTTTTGAGATCGGCTGCCAATTTGATTGCACAGAAATATTCTTTTAGTGAAATATCTTATATATTCAATTCAATTTATTTGACGACATTAATGGAGACTTTTATTTTTATGTAAATTTTTATTTGCTCGAGGTCATGTTATATTTTGCAAGACTTGTTTTTAATAATTTCCCAATGATGCCATTTGTTGAAACCCTCCAATAATTAGATTTTCTATTACTTTTCATCCTCGCTGTTATGGCAGCCCCTTTTATATGGTAAGAGTAACGTATTATAGAATAAGTATTTTATTATCGACGTTGTACTTTTATTTGGTCACTTTGTTTTAATCTTGTTGATTTTTATCTGTCTATCAGTCTACGTTAAAACAATGACTAATTTTACAAATGGTGCTAGGACCGATGGGAAATGTGATGGTTACTAGTTTTTGTGTTCTTTGAATTTCTTTCCACGTATTTATCTCTGACATTTACTTGGTTTTCCTGTCCTGAAGTTTCTATCGGTCAGACCAATTCCAAGTGACATTAGCCATTGTGGGATATCCCCTCACTCCTGCTTCCTCCCAGCCATGAACCACTGCTCCACCCTGAAAGGACCACTCTGATTACCCTTCAGCTTGGGTGACTAACCGCGTCCTCAGCTATTTTGAGCAGATTGTGCTTGGCACAAATTATCTGCCAATTTGTCTCACCTTCCTGTTTGTTTGCAACTACTAAAAGGGAAAGACATTTATTCAGGAAACTTTTGTTACATTAAGGCTTTTCTCTCTTTTTATGCTTCCTTTTTACATGCACTCTCTCTCTCTTTCTCTCTCTCCCTATATATATATATATATATATATATATATATATATATAAGCAAAAACATTTGTATTTTTTTCACCTTTTAAGTTTTAATTTTCACCAATTTACTACATTGTCCTTTAAATCTTTCATGCTGCAAAGTAACCAATTATTTCGGCTTTTGTGTCTTATCTCTGTCGAGTTGAGAGTTATACAAATATATACTGATGATGTGAAACACCTTGAGTAACTCAACACCCCGTTTTATATAATTTTTAAAACCTACTTTAGTCTTCTGTCACACCTTCACAGCTCTTGTATGTCTCCTACCCCTCCCCAGTGATGTAGGATGGGTTTTGAACACTGGTGGGGGTGGGAGTCAATTTAAAGTATTGCATCTCCTCCTTAGACCTGAGTTGCTATAAATTCTAGTTTTGCACATATTTTCTCCTAATTAATTTTGTTGGTGTCCATAAAAATTTACTGCCTGGTGGAGGGGCAATTGCTCTTTTTGTTTCCCACCTATGCTATGCCACTGCCCTACCCCACAACAATTATTCAGATATTTGCCGATAAACAGAAACGTTAAAAACTTTGCAAATAACAAACTTTACAGAGAGAAGCCATAATCTCATTGTCTGTGTCAAGTGATGTCATTGATTTTAATCAGAAAATTACAATGAATCATTTTGTCCTGGGTATGACAATAAACTACATCCAGCATCAAAGGCTTTTGATTGGGAGATTGGAGGTTTTGAAGATTGTGGAACCACCTCTTAATTGCTGTTGTTCCCAGGTCCAGGGTAGTAGCAGCTGTTAGAATCACAATGGTGGGCAAACAGAGAACCCCCAACCAAAAAATTAACAGTACATTTTTATAATAAAATGACTAAAAATACATGTTTTGTAGCTAAATGGCAATCAAGGCAACACTAAAAAAATATAAGTAAAATTACCCGCAATATATTTTTTATGATCTACAAAATATTTATCTAAAAACCTACATTTACTCTGAAAGTATAAAATTATGTATAAAATATATATATATATGTCTGTGTATGTGTGTGTATATGTGTCTGTGTATATGTGTGTGTATATATGTGTGTGTGTAGTTTTATGTTATGCTATATTTATGAGTTAAAGTGCTCAATATCAGAGATAGAGCATATGTAAATATAAAAACGGATATTGAAGTCTACATCTAAAGGCAACAGTCTGTTTCATGCTTGTACGCAATCGTCAAGCTATATATTGACTGGATAATTGTGTACAAGCATGAAACAGACTGTCACCTCTGCATGATTCCAACATCCACTTATATATAATTTCATTGAATGTGACATGTACTTTTTTTTTCTATGGTTTATTAATAAAAATTATTTGCTACTTGATTACCCCCCAACATATTTTTCTGAACATGTCTCATGTGATATATCTCACTTAAAAAATGAAACTGATGGTCACTATGCAGTGTTGATTTCTGTGTCCACACTATTTATGGCTCTCTCTCTCTCTCTCTCTCTCTCTCTATATATATATATATATATTAATAAATATACATATACTTATGCTTGATGTGTGACTTAAGTTTGTTGGTTACTCAACTTGTCAGGCACAAAATATACCTTTATATATGAGATATATAATCTATATCTTGTGCCCAATGATTTGGGTAGCCAACGAAACTTAAGTTGCAGACCAAACATAGGTATATTTATATTTATTAATATATATTTCTCAGCTCTGTCTAACCACATCGAGCACTATTATGTCTATACCTCTTGGCAAAATTTGGTATTTATTTATTTTCTCACCTGTGTATGCATGCCAGTATGTATGTATATGGATGCTAATATCTAGTTATTTCATTTACCTAACCCTATCTCTCTCTCTCTCATATATATATATATATATATATATATATAGCTCAATTAAGATACACTTGAACATACATGGAAACCTACTGAACTCCATACTTCTAAAAAAACAAAACAAAGAAATACAAGGATAATAGCCACATCCATATATATATATAAAAATAATAATGGAAGTATTAATAATAAAAAAGAAAAGCCAACACTCAATAAAATCAAGTATGAACATGGCCATAATGTGCTGACCATGTTTGGAAAATAAAACATTCCTATAACTCTACATATGCACATTAAAAATTCATACATTCAGTTAAAAATAACAAATAAAAATCATCCTCAATAATGGCTAAAAGAATAGCTTAAAGTACTTGGATATAATGAAAATTTGAACAATTTTTTATGTACTTTATATCCAAAAAAAGCAAAATGTTTACACTAAATAGTTTAAAATATATTTTTAGTTAATAATTTTAATATAGTTTAAAATATATTTTTTAGTCAATAATTTTAAATAGTTTTTTTTTAATAAAAACGTTTGGACATTTCATAACTTAGTTACCTCCCCTGACGTTTGCATCATGAAATTGAAATTGTGCAATACATAGCCTTAGCATTTTTTGCTTCACAGTTAAAAATTTAACTTTCAGATGAACACAACAATTTCTGTCTTAGAAAAAAATGTAACTCTGTGACGTCCTACACATGTGGTAGCTGCATCCAGGGTGTTGTCCTGGTATCGGTGCCACTTGAGACACTGACCCTGAGTGGGTGGTGTGATTTTGCAATCATGACACCGTATGTGATTCAGTCTAACCCTGGGACACCCACTGAAGTCCTGATCGCGACAACAGATGTGACACTCTAACCCTGCTGGTTACCACGGCATCGGATGTGAGATTCTAACTCTTGTCTTGGTCGCGGATGATGTCTGGTTAGATATGGCATTAGCTTTGTCGTCCCCAGCTCGCCTCCAATGTCTGGTTACGGAAGCAACGACTTTGATCTTGGTCCAACCTAGTAGTGATTTGATCTTAGGTTGACGAGATCAATCAGGCATCAGGCCGCAGCGTGAGCCAAATCTGGGTCAAGGGTGATGCTGCACAAATGAATATAGAAGAAAAATAAAGGAACAATTCAAGGAGTTCAAATGTTGCTTAGGAATAACAATTTACTTTCTATCTGTTTGTTGGATACAGTGGTACGTCTCTCTCTCCCAGCCCACGTCTATGGATAGTGACACTTCTGCGTTTCTTAGCGAGTTTTAGTATCTTAAGTTGTGTTTCAGTAAACGGCTTTTGGTATCTTCAAACGATGTTTGTTAACTGGCTTTGGTGGAAAAATCTAAGTCGGACTTCACTGAACTGTTCTTGGCTAGAAGTCTAAGTCGAAATTTCAAATCCCCAATAAGGATTTTCTTTGTTTTTGGACAGGAAAATTTATCACTTTCCATTTTTGGAAATCTATCGCTCTTTGTTTAGTGGGGTTCTCCCCCTTTCGTGAGGAGAGGTCGGAGGAGAACTGCCCCCCTAAGACTCTTCCTCTTCATACCGGTATCTCATACCAAGCCCTTCGAGGGGCATCAACAACAATTCCCTTCCTTCTCATATCCTCACCTTCTGTGAGGAGAGATCGGAGGAGAATTATCCTCCTAAGACTCTTCCTTTCTCACATTGGTACCTCACACTAACCTCCTCATGGGTGTCAGTAGGTTTCTCCTTCTTTACCATATTTCTCACCTCTGCCTACCGCTTCATGCTACCCTGGTGTGGGTATGGCTAGGCTGGTGTTAGCTTACATTGACACTCCAAGGGAAAAGAAAAGAAAGAAAAAGAATTATTCTTTTCACGTGTCATCCCAAAATCTTTATGAATGCCACATTGCCATAATTAAAAAAAATTCCTTTCTGTTATCAACAGAATTCTTTTAGACCCCACAGCGTGTGATCGTAAAATTATTTTATCTTACTTTGGACATCTGGTCATCATCCAGCACATTTATTGCTGACTTTTCAACTATTGTAATCAACCTTTAACTGGGTGGTTTTCATTTGATGAACAAAATGCCTTTTTCCTTTTCTCATTTCAATTGTCCAGGTGACCATTTCTGGTGACAGAAATCTTTCGTCGTTTTGTCCATATCAATATTTTTGTTTCACTTAATTCCATCTTCCTTGTTAACCGAATTTCGTTGACCCCCTTTCTCCACACGCAGATGACCGACATTCAAGATTTCAAGTGTCGGCCATCTGTGTGGTCAAAACCGTTGTTCTTATCAGGATATTAATTAATGTTGACAGACCTGAGATCCGCTTTTCCTACGACTTTCTGTTTTCTTGCGAGAAAGGAAGAACAATCATATTCCGCCCCACAAATGAAAACAAATAAAAAAAATTCCCCACCCACTCTTTGTTTGTAAAAAGAAACAAATAATGTCGCTCAGTATGTCTTTCGATCTATCTATTGCTTTAGTAACTCCTGTTATTAATTTCTGTGATTAATTAATTAATCAATTAACCACCGTAGCTAAATAGTGTCACACTCTGATGATGACCTTGTGGTAAGGTCTAAAGTACTCAGAATAAATGAATATATATCAACATGGTAATTTTCTCTCTTCCTTTAATAAGGTTACTAAGAAGCTTGTCTGTGAATATGAGAGGATCCTATTGAAATAAGTAGACAAAACTTGTCTAAATTATTGAATGAGACATGTCTTAATGAAAACCTGCTGCCAAAATATATGCAAGATATATATATATAATTTAAAATTTGCTATATTTATTGGTAAAGAGTGATCAATAATTTGTGTACATAAACAGTGTAAATAGAAATCAACACTGAATGGAGACAGTTTCATACCATTTGCATTCAAGAGTCCACGTGAGATACGCATAAACACACTTCTATTATGTGTATAATCTCATTCATTCTTAACTCTTAAGTTAAATGCTTCTATTATATCTGTTTTTTTTTCCTTTGAAATTCATGGTATTGTAGTCTTTGTTGTGTAGTGTCAAGAACTTCTTATCAGAACCTGGATGATTCAGGCTTGAACCTGTCCAGTAGAACCATCATTGTTACAATCAGTCAAAAAAGTAAATTGAATTGTATTTTTTTTTTTGTTTGACCAGCAAATATGAAGAGGAGACATAAAAATACAACTGTCATATTTGTCAAGAAAATAAAGGAAACCGTATATTATAGGATTATACTGTGTCATGGAAAATGTATAACAAAGTGAAAAAGTATTTGTGACACGTCTCATCTTGTAGGACTTCATTGGACTAAGTTGGTTATGTTGGTGCGAGTACACGTGTGCACAAACAAAGGATGCTGGGAATTTTTAATTTACTTTTCTTAACTAGCAGATTTCATTTAGCATCCTTTGTTCATGCAGTCATACCAACATAATAAATTTAATCTGATGAAGTCCTATAGGATGAAATGTGTCACATGAAAACTTTTTTCACTGTGTCATACATTTCCCCCCCCACCAACATTGTTCCTGAGATATAAAAATATATATTGTTATCACTCTCTCTCTCTATATATATATATATATATATGTATATTAAATCTACACACATATATATGTAATTGCATTCTGACCATGTGACCTGGGTTCGAATCTCACCATGGTCAATATGTCATATTATTGAACTGGAGGAGTCGATCTCAGCATGTGCCACCTTTGCAAAGTGCCTGAAAACCACACCACGGGTTGACGCAAGCCTTGTGAGTGAAATTGGGTAAACGGAACCCTTGGGTGCTGTTGATAGCTGTGCTAGCACAAAGTCACAAGTCATCGTGGCTGTGGGCTTGAGCGTGCTGGCCTTGTTCAAATTGATGATCACGCTAGATAACATCCTCTTTCCCAGAAACTAACTAAGGCCTGCTCAGCATAGCTGCAGCATAAACCACAGGTGGGCTCTGTGGGTGTTGAATAAACATAAATGTGCCTGAGCAAGCATCTGCAATAGGGATTGGCGAGCCACCCTAGTAGATGGGTATCCTCAAATACGAGTGGTCAGCTATATATACACACACACATATATATATATATATATATATATATATATATCATTTCACCATTCATTCTTATATTCAAAGCCAGATCACATGTTCTTTTACATATTCTTTGAAATTCCTGATATTTCCACAGGTTTATTCTTTGAGAGGTTATAATTCATATCTATAATATGGATGGGAGTAAAACCTTAAAATCCATATTATTGTTATCTACAATGAAAAGTTTTGTTTATCACATGACTAAATGGCCGAGTGGTAAGCAAGAAACTTGTACGGCACCAATTTTGCAAGTGAGGACAATCAGCCTGTCTTGGAAATCATTCAAAATTCTACATTTTATTTCAACTCGAGCACTGAATTCCGTAACATAAATGCTTCTGGAGAAGTAGAAAGAAAAAATGATAGCTTAATTGTTATATTGTTAACCCTTTGAAAGAGGCTTTCTCTTGAAAATATTTTCTTTTTCCATTATAATATCTTTCTTTTATTTTCAGGTTACCCTAATGTGGGTAAGTCATCTTTATTGAATGGCTTGGTTGGCAAAAAGGTAAGTTTCTTCCTGGTTTTTCATAAATTCTTTTCTGAATATTTCTTTGTTTTCCAATCTTTCTTAACCAAATTAAGCAGGTGTCATAATTCTATTTAGAGAATTTTTTCCTGTGATTTATCAAAATTTAAAAAGTCAAATTGAGGAAAAATCAGGATAGGAAAATTGTGCTGCACCAATAAGTCAAGTGAAGAAAAACCTGTTTGGAAGATCAATATTTGAAATCATGATTTGTACACAATCTGGATACAAACAATATTAGCTACCAAGTAATCTTTTAGTATCTATTATTAAGTTAATTGATTAGGTTTGTTACTGTTATAATTATCTTTCAATATACCAGCCTTTTTTTATAACTTTCTGACAAATTCATATATACCTTAATCTCCCCATTTCAGCATTACTTATTTCAGCCTTTCTTTCTTGCTCCATTTCAGCCCTTTTCCAGGTTTCTTTCTTGCTCCATTTCAGCCTTTTTCCAGGTTTCTTTCTTGCTCCATTTCAGCCTTTTTCCAGGTTTCTTTCTTGCTCCATTTCAGCCTTTTTCCAGGTTTCTTTCTTGCTCCATTTCAGCCCTTTTCCAGGTTTCTTTCCTGCTCCATTTCAGCCCTTTTCCAGCAGTCGTTCTTCTCCCTCTATACCACCCTTCTTCAATCCCTTCACTTTTGTATCTGTCTATATTGTTAGGTGCCAAGGCTCTGTGTGCCACCCTCTGAGTCGCTTCCTTGTAGATATAATTGACCCAATGATCAGAAAGTCTCCTTCATATATCCGAAACTCCACCCACTTTGTGGAAATAATCAAAGATGCTCCCATCCTATCCAACCAGATGGTGAGCTTGGATGTGGTGAGCTTGTTCACCAAGGTACCCACAGAGGAGGTACTCTCAGTAGTCAGAGACAGATTGGCCTCTGACTCTTCCCTAGAAGAATGGACCAGTATTCCAATAGATAATCTGATGGAGATGTTGACTTTCTGTACATAAACAACACACTTCAGAATGGGATCACACATATATCGACAGGATGAAGGCTTAGCAATGTGCTCGCCATTATCACCAGCAATGGTGAATATATACATGGAATACTTTGAGGAAATGGCAATAGAATCTATATCTCTAAAGCCAACTTTATGGTTAAGGTACGTAGATGACACCTTCATACTCTGGCCACACCAGGAAGATGTTCAGGTTCTACTGGACCATGTGAACTCAATAAGACGTTCGATACATTTCACAATGGAGAAAGAGAGTAACAACACACTCCCATTCCTGGATGTTCTAATATCTCGAACAGAGCATGGGTTCAAGACATCCATATACCGTAAACCAACATTCACCGGACAGTACCTCAATTTCAACTCCCACCATCTATACAGTGTAAAGAAAGGGATCATCCGCTGCACATAACATCGAGAAAAAGTCATAAGTGGTGACCCAGAGACATTAGATAAATAATTGGTCAGTATAAGTAGTACCCTACAATGTAACAACTACCATGGGTACATGGCAGCAGCTCAAAAAAACTGGGATAGGTGGGTACAAGAGGAGAAGAAGAACACTCAGAAAACAGTCTGCCTGCCTTATGTGAAGGGGTTATCATGTTTTAAGTTGCAGATGTTTTTGGATCAAATTTTATTAACATTAAACATTTCAATTTACATTCTGCCATTATGACAGTAAAGTAAAACGAATCAAAATTTTTCAACCTATTCAAATGCATCCATCCATTATATAATAAGAACTACTTGAGTCCAAAGTCAAAGATGGAAAAGAAACTTTGGTTGTAGACATTTGTTGGAACCAAATGACATGCTTCTAGTTAAAGAACCCTTTTCTGTCTTTAAATTTTGTTTTATTTCTGCTTGAACTTAGTAAATTCTGCTTTGACAAAGATCTGCCTTTTGAAATAGAAGGGATTTAAGTCAAACACAAAGAAAGACAAGTTCAGATTTACTGTAATCTTTTACTTACAGTAAACTTATTGTCCTTTATTTGGTCTTATCTGCTTTATTGTGTATTGTGTCTGAGAATGAACTCTTTGTGAACCCGGCTCCTTTGGTTGGCAGCTTAATTTAATTGATTGTGCCTCTGCTGGACTCTATGTTTATTATTACTGGAATACTGTTACCTGTTATCTCCTTGCATTGTCCTGTGTATGCCTTCCTGCTTGGGGAACTCTATTTGCTATTTACCTGAGGCGGCTTACCTGTTATTACTTCAAAGATCACCTCCCCCCCCCCCACTTTCAGTCATTAATGGAAATTGTATCCTGAAAACTTGCAATAGATTACAAAAAAAATGTTAGCTACTGGTTGGTAGGTATTTTTGTTTTGGATGGGGGTGACAACAGGGGTGAGATTTTTTGGGTATCAAGTTTTCCTTTTCTGTAGTGAATGAAGTAAAAGAAAAAGAAGAATATAAAATAAATAATGAAATTACAAGAAAAAAGTACTGAACATGTCATTAATTGAGATTTTTTCAGAATTGTTTACCTGCTTTTCAGGGGTTGAGGGTTGGATGAAACTTTTCAAAGTAAACAACAAATGATAGTAATCCATTTCCTCATCTATAAAGCAAATGTTTGTGACTGTATCTCAATTATGTAGAACACATAAATATCTTTCTGTCCGAGTTGATGAGACTTGTTATTAAATATCCACCAAGAACCAGGTTAGATATTCTGTCATCTGTAATCTATATAAAATCAAGATATGTCAAATTTTAGGCTGAAATTCTTCTATGTCCAGAGGACATTGGGGATCATGGCTCTCCAGAACTTCCTGACTTTTTTGTAGCTCTTAGTAAGAGTTTTTTTCTATCTCTGCTAATGCATGTTCTGCCAACCATTTAAAAAAGTTTGTTATGTAGGTTATTCACTGTTTTCCTCTGTCCCTCTTGCCTACAATATGTCTTGTGAGTGTCAAATTCTCCAAGCCCTCTTTCTTCATTTTGTACCCTAGAAATTTCAATTTCTTTTTTTTTTTCCTGATTCTAAGCATAAGTATCCCTTTTGCTACCTCCTTTTCTTAAAACTTACTCATAATTCACATGTTCAATCCATGGTATTTTCAACATCCTTCTGTAGAAACCTATTTCTGTTGCTTCAAAACTCCTCTTCCCTCTGTGAGGAGATTGTCCAGCATTCCCTACTATATAGGAGGACTGATATTACATAACAGTTCAGTACTCTTTTCTTTGTTTCTAATGATATTTTTCTGTTTCTTAATACTTTGCTTAACTTTTGGAAGACATCTTTCGCTATCCCAGTGTACCTTTGCATTTCTGTGTTCCACTTTCCAACCTTTGTTAAAATGCTTCCCAGATATTTAAATTGTTGTACTTGTTTGATTTTGGTCTCTCCAATTTGTAATTTGCATGCTGGGCTCTCCCATTGCTGGTAGCCATGCATTCTATCTTTTTACAGTTGATATTTACTCCTCTATTCTCGCTTGACTTTACTACCTTCTGTTTGAGTTCTTGTAGTTTCCTTTCTATGTCTGCTGTCAACACTGTGTCATCTGCATATCTTATGTTATAAAGGTTATGGCGGCCAATAATGAATCCTGAATTCTAATTTACTTTTTAATTTAAATTTTTTTTATTTATTTAAAATAATGAATTCTAATTTACTCTGGATTGCTTCACTATAAAGGTTAAATAAATCTGGTGAGAAGATACATCCTTGTCTTATGCCTCTTTCTATTTTTGTGTATTTACTGAATTTATTTTCTCTCTGTATGCATGCAGTTTGCTCCCAGTTTATGTTCAGGATTATATCCTCCTCAAATAAAATAAAGCTTACCTAGCAGTTCAAACAGTTCTTTGTAAACAACTTTTACATTGAACTAGTCTCTTTATTTTTGTTGTCTTGATATAACTATTTCCATCAGTACATTCTGTAATCTTTCTCAAGTCCGTATGATGTTTCATCTTCACCAGGAAGTAATTGAAGAAAATCATTTATATTATTCTAAATGAATAAGATAATATAATTGGGTCTTTAAGACATTATAGAACTAAATTCTTGAAGATATGAAGAATGTAAGAAGGCATATTCAATGGCTTGATAAAAGGCTATTGGCCCACTCCCATTTCTGAAAATATGACTAAATATCAGTCTTTTTTTGTGTTAAGGGCTTCTTGTTTGAACTGACAAAAAGTGAGCACCCTCTTGAATTCCTCCAAGTCAATCATACACTTAACTCATTAATGGCCTCCATTACATTTTAGGATGTTCTATATTTGTTTGTTTCCCAAATATAAAATAGAATTAAAACCCCAAATCTTCTTAATCAGTAATTATGCAAAATTTGATTTAAACTAATTTTTGATTTTGGCAGATTTTAAATTGAATCAAGAATTGATTTCAAGCTAAATTTATCATCCATTTTGTTTAGATGTCATTAAAGTAAAAAAAGAAAAGAAAAAGGTATATAAATAAAAATGATGCCAAAGAAATATTTAGTTTTCTTTTGCAGTGGTTCTGATATTGGAACTGTCAGAGTAATAACAATATGAAAAATGTTGGCTTCAATGTCACTCACATGAAATATTTTCTTTTTGTTAAAAGAAATTTTGGAATTGGAAATATTATAACCAACTTCAACTTTGATGAAAGATTGACTTCTCCTTTTTGAGATATTGCAGGAGGAGGGGGGGGCTGCACTATGGCTGACTCCCCACCCCAAGGAGTGGACATAATTTGTTGAATCCTGACTAATTCTGGCTTCTGACTAATTTGGCCTCAAAACAGGAATTTTTATCAGAACACTAGTATAATACGGTATATAGATGACACTAGTATAATATGGTATATAGATGACACTAGTATAATATGGTATATAGATGAAACACTGTCTACTTCTGATTTGAAACAATATTTTTTTTTTCTTTTAATGAACTGAAATATTTAGGCCCAAAATTTGGAACGGTAATAAATTTGTGGAATATTTTCAATAAAGGAAGAACTTTATTAAATTTTAAAAAAGGCATCAGAAAATTGTTTAACTTCTGTCTATATTTCTGAGATGAAGTATTGTAACTATTTACATTGTTTGGACTTTTGTCTTCATCTTTATTGTCATATTCACCGGAAGGAGGCTGAAGCATACAATGGCTGAAACATTGTGAATATGACAATAAAGATGTGCACAACAGTCAAAAGAATGTAAATAGTGCAAATAAATTGTTTAACTGCATATTTATTCTACGCTCCTCCTGCCATTGTACCCTCCCTTGACTGGGGAGTTTGGGTGGTCCTAACCACACCTCTGCTTTTCTGTGAAGTTGAACATTAAGT
The DNA here is from genome assembly GCA_964036315.1 of Acanthosepion esculentum. Taxonomy (NCBI): domain Eukaryota; kingdom Metazoa; phylum Mollusca; class Cephalopoda; order Sepiida; family Sepiidae; genus Acanthosepion; species Acanthosepion esculentum. The sequence continues at coordinate 72,968,116 of OZ038506.1, forward strand.
GAATTGTTTGTTTTTTTAGTATATATTTTAATTGTTTTTGAGTATATACAAGTTTCTCTATATAATTGCTTTTTTGGACATAACAGTACTCTGACCATAATTCCTGATCGTAAGTAAAGGTTTCTTTTTCCTTTTTGCATTGAGGATTGAACCAATTATCTTAAATTTATTGCTCAACCTAAGGACGATCTCTTGAAAACTGATAAGCTATTCTGCCAAACTGCTGTTTTGACACATTGTTACCTCAAGACATTTATTTTGGTAGTAAACTGCTTAACCAATGATCACATTTGTATTTGGTTGATTTTTCTCCCGTTAGATATAGAATTCTCCCCCAATCCACAATCAAAATAGCCATAAAAGTTTAGAATTTCACACCAAAATCATTTTTATTAAACTATCTTTTATTTCTCAAAGGTTGATGACAAATCAGATTTATTTTTAGACACTTTATGTAAACAAAATGTCTTTTATGATAAAAATCAGCCTGTAATTGATACAACTCTTTTATGTAGATACTAATTTTCCAGTACAGTTAAAAAACATTAAGTAATTTTTTAATTGCATTGTTTATATATTCTGCATCAGTGATCTCAAATTTTAACTTTCTAATCAAATATAAGAAAGAATTGTTATTGAATTTAAGAAAGAATTTTATTTATTTTTAATCATTTCACTCCAAGGAAGGTGATAATGCCACTAAGACACAAAGAGTTACTAGGAGTGGAAGAAAATGAGAAGATTTTAGTGAGGAGAAAGGACAATAAAAGAAGAGGATTCAACAAGACAGAAGATTTTAGTTACTTTCATTAAAAATGTCTATATTAAAACTGGCACAAAACAAAACTAAAAGCAATTTATAAACAACCCGTACTTAATACCTACTGATGAGATCTCTACTATTAACATATTGGCATCAACTTAATCTCTTGTGACCTTAATAACGGAATACCTCATTATGCAGGAAGGGAGAACATTATTTTCTATCATAACATACAATGGTTGTTTCCTGTCAGTCATTCTTGTTTTAAGTCTTGATCACTGGACAATCTCTTTTTCTCTTGATGGTGATTTATAAAATAGATAAAGTCATCTAGGAAATAAGAGCTAGCTTCAAATAACAGGTTTTCCAACATGGAACTCATTGGTTAAGTTTTATTGCTTTGAGAATATCTTGCCTTGCCAAACTTTGGCCATTTCACACTCTCTGTTCCATGGAACTTCATTTAATCATCTATGATTAGCATCAAATATTTAGGCATGCAATAGAACTATATGCACTCTGACACCTCGTTGTGCGAGCCATTCCTTATTAAGTAGGTAACTTGTTGCCTTCCTCTGTCCCTGATGCCTTTGATATGCCAAATTCTCCAAGCCCTCCCCTTCTTCTCATTATGTGTTGAAGGAATTTCTATTGCCTCCTTTTGGTTCTGAGTATAAATGTCATTTTTGTTTCCATTTTCTTTAAGACTTTATTGTTTACATGTTCTGTTCATTGAATTCTCAGTATTCCTCTGTAGAACCACATTTCTGTTGCTTCCAGTTTTCTCTTCATCTGTGGGGAGATTGTCCAGCATTCATTGCCGTCTGCATAGACTACTGATGCCAAAAATATTAAATTTTCAGAATAGCATTCTTTCTTGTTACTGCACTTAATTCAATAGTGGATATTAATAATATTGATTAAACATTATATAGTGAAAATTTCAGATCAAAATTTTGTTAATGATACATCAGGCTATCAAAAAAAAATTGAATAGCTTAATCTTGCCAAAAATTTTACAAATTTGGACAACAGATGAATGATTTGACCTATATCTAAACCATTTACTTTTGACCTATATCTAATTTAAGTATATATATATATAATATATATAAATAAATAAATAAATAATTCAGCCTATCATATAAAATGAATAGTTTGTTTAATCTTACCAAAGAAGTTTACAAATTTGGACAACAGATTAATGATTTGACCTATATCTAAACCGTTTACTTTTGACCTATATCTAATTTAAGTGTGTGTGTGTGTGTATAAATTGACATATATTTAAACCATTTAAATTTGATGATTTCTTAATTATTTATCTCTAAACATTGATATAAAAAATATTGTTAAATGTCTCAACCAGGTCAAACCACCTATTGAATTTACTTTTGAAATAGAAAATAATAACTCACTACATTAATTGGATCGAATAATAAACTAGAATTCAAAATATATCAAAAATCAGTAAATAAGAATAGCTACATCCATTTTTACTGAAATCATGACAATAAAACTAAGACCTGTATAATAAAGAGTTTTTAATTTGGTGCTTTTGGAATATACAGTCCCCCCACCACCACCACTCTGTAGATGACAAAAAATGAAATATATTGAAGACACATTCAATTCCCTTCAGTAGCCTACTTCATAAAAAGAAAGCTTTAAATATATGCAGAAACAGTAAATGTGAAAAGAATTCTCCTAAAGATTCCAGATATTCGTCTTTGCTCATAAATCCATCAACTCAATTAATTGCTGGCAAACTCAATGACCTTTGCAATTAAAAATACTATATCCACTACTATAAAAGACATAATTAATATGTCAAAAAAGTAAGAATAATACATATGATTGAAATGATGGTGTGTATGTATGTGTGTGTGTGTGTGCACGTACGTACGTACATATATATATATATATATATATATATATATATATATATATATATATATATATGGTGGACTCCTATTATGAATGATAAATGTGGGTGAGCATTGGATGATGCCTTTTGTTTTACACTTATGCATGTTATCGGAGCTAATGTGGAGAAAATCAGGTAAGGGAAAGACATTTCATTTGTGCTTTCTTAAGTGTGATATTAGCCCAGCCTTGCTGGAGGCGACAAAGCCACACTGATAGATGAAATTTGTTAAAGCAGGATTTTGATGGCATCTCTGCTTCAGAGCTTGACGAAGCTGATCACGATTCTTCAGTCTACTGTCTTCAAAACCCTTTAACTTAATGAAACATGTCTTATGCCATTTCTTTCGGTTTGATGCTTGGCATTCCCAGGCTTTCAGATCAAAGTTGAGACGTTTCAAGTTGCCTTTCAATTTGTTTTTGTAGCATAAGAGTGGACGTCCAACTGATCGCTTGGAGTTTGGTAGTTGTCCATACAGCACCTTCCATTCTCACAACATGACAAGTCCACCTAAGTTGTATCTTTGCTAGAATGGTTTTCAATGCCTGTGATGTTGTTACATTTCTTCAGTATTGCACAATTCTTGACCCTGTCATCCCATTTTATATCACATATGGCACGAAGATTGATTTATGTGTTTATGGTACAGAGTCCAAGTTTCAGCACCATATGAAGGGTTGAGAGAACAACTGATCTGTATATGGTGATCTTTACTCTGAGAGACACGTCTTTGGTGTTCCATAAACTAAGTTTAAGTTTACCGAATGCTGTGCTGGCTTTGGCTATTCTGTGTTGAATTTCTATGTCCATTTTCCGATCAGAAGAGACTGTTGATCCAAGATATGTGAACACCTCAACAGTTTTTAATGCCAAACCATCAATGAATACGGAAGGATTTGTGAGAGATGGATTGCCTGGTACTGGCTGCTACATTAGCTCAGTCTTCTTTATGTTGATAGTGAATCCAAATGCTTTCGGTGTTTCAGAGAATTTATCAAGTATAGGAAATGATGGTGTGTGTGTGTATGTATATATGTATATATATATATAATATATATATATATATATATATATAATTTAATCATTTTACCGCAAGTAATAGGGTTACAGGGAGGGAAATAGAATAAAAAGACTTTAATAAAGAGAAATGAGGAAAAGGACAATAAAGAAACAGGATTCATGAATACAGAAAATGGCAATTGGCAGTGCATTTAAATTTTTGAAGATTATAGGTGACAGGAGAGCAAGAAAAGAAATTGAAATTAGAATTGAAATGATGGATGCATCTAAGGTAGTTCAAAAGTAAAACGGTGAAACCCAGTTGCAAATTTAACAGGAAATCCTTAAATTCATGCAGACGAAGCATTAAAACAGCTGATAATAACAATTGGCATGAAAAAAATTTGTAGAACTCTGAAAGCCACGAGTCGTGAACAGTTATATGATGGACACTTCTTTGAATTTTGTCAAGAATCTCAAGATAAGTAGTAGCAGGAGCAACAGGTCTGATATGACAGCAGCAGCAAAATATTCAATGCGCAGATGACTAAATGTGCAAGATTGATTCTGATGAGAAGAATTGTCTGACATGACACAAGGAATCAACTTTCCCAGCAGTTGACCTAGCAATTAATTCAACATAATCACTCCACTTCATGTCAGTGAAAAGCATGAATACAAAAATGTGTTACTCTCCTGGAGTTTAGCATCAGCGATGCCGATTGCAGGCAGAAAAGGTTTTCTGTGGTAATTAAATGGAAGCAGTTTTGTTTTGGCATCATTCAAATCTACAAAGCATTCCTTGTCCCAGTTCACTAATGATTCGGTGTCCTTTTCAAGAACAGTTTCCAGTTCTACTTTGTTAAATCTGTTGGACTTGCTACTAAGACAAGAGTAACAGTTGTCATCTGTATAGATACCTAGTTAAGAAGTGATGACATTGAGAAGGTCATTGATGAAGATCAGAAACAGCATAGATCCAAGGATAGGACATCTGCATTAATATTGATATAAACTAGATGTGTGTCCGTTCAATATGATCTTCATTACATGATTTATTAGGAATGATTGGATTAAGCCAAATATTTGTTCTAAGACACCATACCTCTTGAGCATATGGAGAAAGCCTGTCATCCCAAACCTTGTCGAATGCCTTCAAGGTATCTAGATCCGCAGCCTGAGCTTCATCATTCCTATCTAAAGCTTGATAGACAAATTGCTGTTAACACATCAGTAGTAGACCTGGGGAAATGGAAGCCATATTGCTTATCCAAAACAAGGTCATGTGAAGTAAGATGCTTAATCAATTTGGCATTGATTAAAGCCTCTAATACTTTGCTGAAAAAGAGACTTCCATACTATTATCATAAATTAGATTTTAAATTATAGTGACTGTTCCTTTTGGTTGAGGTAATCCAGACGTAACTTCACCCGAAAAGTTGTGAGTTCAATACCTGGCCACAACAGAGGTGAACAAAACAAAAAAAAAAAAACTCTGAGAGTCAGGTTAGTAAAGGGAATTAAGTGAAACAACCATTCAGAAAATGCATGGTGTGTGGGATTAGAACAATCTACCGACCATGGACTGAATAAAGTGTTCTGTTCAAAATTCCAATATATATCACGTGAACAAGGCTGGAGCATACAATGGCTGAAATGTGGATATGACAATAAAGATGAGGATAACAGTCCGAACAATGTAAATAGTTACAGTACTTCATCTCAGAAATATAGACAGTGAATTGTATTTACTATTTTCATTGGATATACATAACTTTGCCATAATTTTTGTTATTTTCCTATCACCATATTTACATTTGATTTTTTCCTATGTACAAATCTCAATGATTTGCTCAAAGATATTTATTTTTTAATTTTATTAACAATTAATTTTTAAAAAAATTAATCACAGCATTTCTAAGAAGCAGTGATTACATTTTTTAGATTTTTTTGAGTTGTGCTGACAATGCTCTTAAAGAGTGAAATGTTGACAACACAATAAAAAAAATTTAAACATCTGACTGGTTGTCACAAATTCCATCTTCTACTTGTATGTAGCATGTCTCTTTAAGACATAGGTAATCATAGCTCTCCACAATTTCCTATTCTTTGTAGCTCTTAATAAATTTTGTCTTTTTCTTATTTCTCATAAACCTTGTTCAGCCATCCATTTACTCAAGCTCATTCTTCTTCTATGTGCTGTATCCCTTCAGGGCTTAGGTGATCATGGCTCTCCACAATTTCCTGTCTTTTATAACTATTAATAAATTTTGTCTTTTTCTTATTTCTCCTCAACCTTCTGTAGAGCCGCATTTCTCTTCCTATAGAGGAGAACTGATATCGCTTAAAAGTTCAATACTCTTTACTTTGTTTCTAATGAATTTTTCTATTTCTTAATACTTTGCCTCACTTTGGGAAGGCATATTTTTAGCTAATGCTAATGCCCCTTTGGATTTCAGTGTTGCACTTTCCATCCTGTTAAAGCATTCCCCGCATATTTAAATTTTTATTCTTGTTTGATTTTGATATCTCCAATTTGTAATTTGAATATTGGGCTCTTCCTTTTGCTGACAACCAGACATTTTGTCATCTTGAAATTGATGTTTAGTCCTTTCTTCTTGCTTCCCTTCTATACTTTTTTGTAGGAGTTTTTGTACTATAAATTCCATCTTACATATTTGAAACTGAGTGAAACTTTCAAGACAACTTGACATTTGTCAGTTTATAGTTATTTTGTTGATTTTTATCACAACATTTTTTGCCAAACCTTTCTTTTAAGAAATTTGAAATTTAAAAAAAAAGTAACTTCAGATAAAAAACTGAATTCACATTGTATAAATTAGAAGCTCATCATTCATGAATGATGCCTTGACCAACTAGGCTACCAAAGCTCTTAAGAGAAAGATCACTTGATATGTTGGTTGTAAACAGTGAAAACAAAAAGAAGCATGTCGCTATCTCTGTTCAGATCTGTATAAAAAGGAGGAAAATAGACTAAAATAGTAGAAATATTTAATTAACAAAAAAACAAAAAACAAAACAAAAAAACTGTATTTGTTTCTAGTTCAATGTTTATTTACATTTTTCTCAGAATGTTTTGGTTGTAATGTGAATATGCATCCAATTACAGAGATGATCAAGTGTATTTTGTGTTAATTAAATATTGTTCATGTCCAACGTTTGATCATTTAATCAGATTTTGGTCTGAGAACTTTTCAGCACCCTCTCATACAGGTCTGTTCTTCGGGATTACTTTTGTATAAGTTGGGAGAAGGAAATTGATTTTTTTTCTTTTTCTTTGAAGGTTGTCAGTGTGTCTCGAACTCCAGGTCACACCAAACATTTCCAAACCATATTCCTTACACCTACTGTGAAACTCTGTGATTGTCCAGGACTTGTCTTCCCATCCAAAGTGCTAAAGCAACTACAGGTAAGAATGTGTACACACACACACACACACACACACACACACACACACACACACATTTGATTTTGAGATTATTTTCCTTTTTGTTTTTTTAATTTTTTATTAACCATCTTACAGCCATATCATGTTGAAACACCAGTTTTCATACGATCACTAAAGTTAAGCAACATTGAGCCAGGTCAATACTTAGATGGGTGACCGCTTAGGAATACCAGGTACTGCAAGCTTGTATGTGAAGGTGGTTTAATCAATAATGGCTTGGAATTGGAAATTGGAGAGCCGAGTTGCAATTCCAGTTGTGTTGTATTCACTTATGTGTAATTACCCTTGAGATAGGTATGAATCCACCTCTTCTCCTCCAGCTATGGGTTAATTAGTAGAACTTGTATCATTAAAATCTCGAAAAATTCTTACAATCTAAAAGTATATAAAAGGAAACCCCAATTAATACTGGAAAGGGAGCATTTAGTGAACTTGAGAAACCAATTTTCCTGAAAAATTGTTTGATGAGAAAGATTTTATAAATTATAACTGAAAGTATTACTAGTTTCTCAGTTGATGAATGTCAAATGTTTCCTTATAAGGAGTGACCAATATTACTATTCTCAATCACTTGAGCTAAAACCGAATTGAATATTTTTGTATGCCTTGAAAATTGCTGTTTATAAAGAGAAGCCATCAAATCTGAATGATTTGGAATGAAATTGCAGAGAAGACAAGTTGAAAATGCCAGTCAAGAAATCCAGATGCCTTATCTGAAAAGTGGAGAAAATGTCTATTAGCAGAGATTGGTGCCATAAGAACCTCAGGGGTGAGGGAGAGTCTATACAAAATGACGTTATAATAATGTATTGATAATTATGAAATAAAATAATAATATTAACTAGTAGTACTTGTGAAAAGGTTATGGTTTTGCTATTTGAATTTTCTGATAAATCATAATTCTTACATTAAGATTGAATAAGTTTGTTACAAGTTCTATGACTATGAAACACCCATGGAAATTTGCCTATTGAATCCTTGAATATTTGAGCTTAACAACTTTAACCAAACATTGCAATAACAATCATAAATATGAATGCAGGTCATTATTTAAAGAAGTAAGAGGGTACAAATAAAAAAAAATTTTAAATTGACAAATTTTTTCGCTTCTGCTGAAATTACTGTAAAACATCTGAGTTGTATCACCTCCTCTATCTTCTCTTTCTTTTTCTTCCTGAAACCAAAGAGTATCTTTTATGTCTTTTCCATCTTTCTTTGCAATCAAAATGTCATAATGGAACAGTCTATTATTTATGAGGTATTAACAGGGCATAACGTATGAGATAATTAATTTACAAAGAAGCAAAATTATAATTTCATTCTCATAATATATTCATATATTAAACTGCTTTACTCATGCTAAATGAGTTTATAAATGCCATTAAATGCAATTCATTGTGTGTGTATGTATATATATATATATATATATATATATATATATATATATATATATATATATTCACACACACACCCATCCTGGGTAAGATGATAAACTACATCCAGCAGCAAGGCCTCTGATCAGGAGGTTTTGAAGAGCATGGAACCACTTCTTAATTTCTGGTGTTCCCAGGTCTACTCTGACCCAGGGTAATAGCACCTGTTAGGGTCCCAACTATGGGCAAATAGTTAACCCCTAAACTGAGGTCAAAACACTATGAAAGTGTAAAAATAAGTTTTAATACCAGCAATAAATTTTTTGAGGGGAAATTATTACTAGCAATTCATTTTTGAAGAAAAAAGTATTACCAGCAATACATTTTTGGAAAAAATATTACCAGCAGTAAAATCTTGTCGGCATTAAATAACCCATTGAGGTTGATATGCCGTAAAACAAACCAAACCAAACCACACACACACACACACACACACTTGGTATTATAGTAGATACTAACATTTAGAATAGATGCCTCATTTTTATTTTTACTTTAAAAATAAAAATGGGATGTCTGTTTCAAATATGAGTATCCATTATAATAACATTTAAATAAAAAGGTTGGATTAAAAATAAATCCATTAATCCTTTAGAAATATATATATATATATATATATATATATATATATATATATATATATATACATACCTATGAGAGAAAGAGAGACACACACGCACTGTTGTCATGAAAGCTCATATTGCAGCAAGAGTGCCATATTAAATGAGAGAAAAATAATATACAAGCTGTAAAAAATAAAAATTGAATACCTGAAGCCATAATAATGATGATAATGATAATAACAAGCACCTTGACATTAAATTGCTTTCAGCCTAGAAATTGGTGCATTGAATATATTCAATAATTGATAAGCATGCAAACTCAATCTGTAGACCCCCAAGCAGCTGTACATGTGTTCTAAGCAGCCTGCAGATGACTTGGTCATTAATATGTGCAAAACATCAAACATAATGAGAAAATAAATGCATCAAATTTTTCTTGAATTTTAAAACAATATCCGAATTGATTGTTGAAAATGTTATGAACATACAAGTTTTTCATACAAACGAAACAAAAAAATGGATTTTAAAAATATTGTTAAAATAGATGTTGTTGTGGCTTTCATTAAAAATTAATTAAATAAAAAAAAAAGAAGAAATTATTGCTGCTTATACATACACACACACACATATACATATATGAATAAAGACAAAAGGAAAATTGATCTTAACCAATGGATTTTGTTCTCTGATGGACGTTATCAAATTACGGATTTTATTTTGCAACAAGAAAAATAGGTTAGGTTTTCAAAATTTTTAAAATTAAGAACACTCATAAATATATTTCAGGCTAAGAGAAAGTCAACATAAACTATGGAAGATGCTAAGTGATGTAATTTAATGTCTAATAAATGAAAGTGAGTAAATGTTGATGTTGTTGAATTTATTTTTATACTGTAATTATTATTTATATTATTATAGTTTGAGATTAATTTATGTATTATTTTAAATAATGGAAAATTTTGAATTTAACCAGTTTTTAAGTTAGGAAAATTCATGGGGATGTATGTTGGCTTGGGAAAAGAGTTCTTTGAGAAAAGGAGATATTTGAAAAAATCTGGAGTGCAGATTTATATTTTGCTAAGATTTAATAGCAGCACTCTCAAGAATTTTCCCTCCTAGTCAGTTACTTCCTCTAAGTTTGGAATTCTTTACATCAAATTTTTCTATGTATGACTAATGCATTTGATAAATTGTTGCGTATAAGATCTTTCTTGTGTTTATAGATGTTTTTTTTTTTAATTCCAGCAAGTTTCCCCAATATATTGTAAGGAACAGTTATGACAGCTTATATATATATATATATATATATGCTCCAGAATTATTATTGTTATGGATATTTTTGGTTTTGATCATATCCATAATAATTTTGGATGTGGCTGTAATTGTTTTGATATTATTATGGTTGGAGGATTTCTTTTGTATAGATATTAAGGAGTTAGTAGGTTGTATTATGTGTCTGTTTTGGGATCTAGTTTATCGTCATTGTTGTTGTTAATAATGTTATTATCTTTTTGGGGGTTGTATATATTGTATGCTTTTCTCTTAGCATTGTGGATGGAATAATGAGGATATTGGAGCTTATTGAAAGTGTTTTCTATGTATATTTCTTCTTTAGCTAAGTATTGTGGCCTGCAGATTTTTTAGTTCTCTTAAATAGAATACTATAATTATTCTTGCTACAGTGCTGAGAATAGAACCCAACATATACGACTATAAAAATGATAAAAAATTAACCTCCTTTTATTACTTAAAATATATAATAATATAAATATTACATTGCAAGAAAAGAAATTCAACAAGATTTACTCACTTTTATTTATTAGACATTAAATTATGTCACTTAGCATCTTCCATAATTTACCTAGAATTTGTTGCTAGCCTGATGTATATTTATGAGTGTTCTTAAATTTAAAAATTTTGAAAAACTAATGACATTTTTTATAAATACTTGTTGCAAAATAAAATCTTTACATTTGCCTTGATGAAGTCCATCAGAGGATGAAAAGCATCAGCTAAGATAAGTTTTCCTTTTGCTTTTATATATATATGTATGTATGTATGTGTGCACATTTCATTGAATATGACAGACAAGGTGCTTTAGTTTAATTTTTTATACAATTTCTCATGCCATCTAATAATTTTTTTTCTTTTCAGATGATAAATTATTTAAAAACTGTCCAATTGTTCTTTCTTTCCAAGCACTTTCTGATATACATTTAGCCATTTTCAAGGTTGAAATATATTAACTGTTAACAAGAAATAGATTATTGTATGTATGTATTTATATAATGTTTTCATTTTCAAAACACGGTCAAGATATTGTGTCTATGTCTATAGTTGATATTATTATCAACCCTTACTCTATTTGTAATATACTTGTTAACAACACAAATATAATAGCATTATCTACATGCCAAAAAAGGCTAAAAATAATGGAAGCCTTATTAATAAAAACAACCAAAAAAAGCAACACTTACTAATATCAACTGTCGTATTCAATGAAATGTGCATGAAAGAAGGATTGCTGCCTAAATAAACAGATATATGTATGCACGTGTGTGTGGAGAGAAATAGAGAGAAGGGGTGAGAGAGTCTTCATTCATTTGATGGAAACCAGAACAAAATTAAAAAAATATATAAATCATACTTTCTTTTATTTATTTATCTGAATGTTTTTCAACATGTCATTTTATGCTCTTGCTATAAGACTCCCTAAAAATTAATCGTTGAGAATAATGATATTATTTAAATCTTCATTTCTGTAATAAAAAGTTTCTCCTATTTTTTTCCCTAATTACATTTGCTTAAAATTTGAGTCCACAATATTCTGTAAAATTCCATTGTTATATATTTTTTTTTGATTTTGTGTTTTCAGATTTTGTGTGGCATCTATCCAATAGCTCAGGTGAGGGAACCCTATAGTCCACTTATGTATCTGGCTCAACGAATCAATGTGGTTAAACTTCTCAAACTACAGCATCCAGCAGTCGACCATAATCGACCATATCAGGGTGGATGGTCAGCTTTTGACATATGCGATGGTAATTAACTTTGACTTATTAATTATTAACATTATTCCATCGACTGTTAGGACGAGTCACCTCATCTTTGTTGTTTCAATCACAATGATTCAACCAGCATGTTTTCTGGTAATCCTCGGGTGTAAGTTTCTTGTGTTGCCATTGGTGTGTGTTTTTCAATTCACAATTCTAAAAAAAAGTTTTGTAATGACACAAAAAAAATCTCTTTCTGGAATGGAAACAAAAAATATAACCATTTATAACATATGCTATGATTTTTTCATTCATATATATATATATATATATATATATATATATATATATATATATATGATTTTTTCATTCATATATATATATATATATATATATATATATATATATATATATGAATGAAAAAAATCATAGCATATGTTATAAATGGTTATAAGGCCTATCATATATATATATATATATATATGATAGGCCTTAATGGCCAAAATATAGAGTTCAATTTTATATTTGGATGACTTGTAATTTCTTTTTGAACAACTGTAAGTAAACTGGGATTGCAAAGGAAATATTTGTCGCAAATTATTTCCACATCACAGAGAATAAATCACTAAGTTCCAACTCGAACATCGAGGGCAGAAAGAAATGCCGAAAACTAATCAAAATGCACGCCACCAGTCAGAAAAATAACTCATTCTCCACCAAACACGGTAGCCAAAATTGCCGAATTCCCCAGAATTGAGAACACCAACTGCTTTTATCGAGCGAACATTTTTTCCATTCGTCGACAGCTGAGAGACGATCTCCAGTATTTTGCATATCAAAGTACGTTTAATTGCGACTTGTCAGACTTGTTTTTTTTTAAATTCAAATATTGCGTCTTCAGCATGTCATGTGGAATACGTGCCCTATTGTTTGGTAATTAATTTTCTTTTTCGCCAGCTTTTCCGTCGTAAAATACACACGACTCACTGTCGCTTAGTTTGACGAGGCAAATCACCTTTTCTTCACTATACTCCTCCTTGATCTCACTATCACAAATCGAACACCCTGGAGCAGCTCTCTTTGCCCTGGTGCTTCGTCGTAATAGAACTATGTCCCTTAAGCATGTCGGAGAGTCATCTCCTGAGGAGTCATCAGACATATCTAGATTTTCGGGAAATTCTGTGTCCGTGGAAGCATCAGATTCACAGATCTCAATTATCCACTCACTGTCAGATGATGAACCATCATCGAATTCGCTCGACGATGTATCAGAATCAATGAAAAGGCGTAGATCCTTTACATGCCGTGGCATCCCGTCAACTAAAATCATTTGTGTACTCACAATGTCCGTCACACGACCCACTTGATACCTGGAGGTATACCGGCCATGGGGAGGTTTCACCCATACTCTGTCCCCAACATTGTATACATCGTGATACTTTCAATGATCACGTGGTAACGTTGTAGTAATTCCCTTCACTTTCAGTTGGTAACGGTGAATTATATTGGCAGGCACATTAGTTAACGATATATCATCCATCGGCGTGATATTATGCCAGTATACTGCCTCCATTATCGAACACTGCTTTCTTGCTGCAATTCGCTTTATGCTCCGATGAGATCTTTCCACTATACCGTTTCCTGCAGGAACATAGGTGCAGCGAAAACGAAGTTGGACTCCCCAGTCATCCAAGAAATCATTAAAGGACTTACTGCGAAATGCAGTGTCATTGTCGGTCAGGATCTCGTTCACCATGGAAGCACATATTGGGCGGGTTGGTTCGGTTTCCTTCTTTATCACATCATACCATCGTTGCGGTACTCAGGTAAGCTTATCCACTCGATTCTCACTTGACGTTACTAAACTTATCGTGATCAATAAGTTATACTCTTGAATCAGCTTTTCAAGAGTGCTCAAACGCCTCCAGATCAGCATCTCACTTGCTGCCTTAGTTCGTATTCTGGCTTTGCCAGTGAGCATGTATGATACTCATTGGTGCACACACGCAGAGCCTGTGAAGAGGTGTAGTTCTGTTGCGCCTCACTGTAATGCTAAATTGACACCCTTCAGAATAGCATTCAATTTCACAAACTCTCCGGTGATCGACCATTAGACCATTTCCATGATGCGACCCATATCTTCCAGTTTGGGTCGAATTTGGCACAGGAATCAGGTTCTTCTATTTTAATGGCGGCGCAAGAGACTATTCTATGCTTGGGAAACCATACATCGCCACACTGTGTTATTTGGAGTCCGCCCAACTTTTTAATGGCGTCGAATCCAAGCAACAAGTCAAAACCCAATAGCTCTCCATCCACTAGCAAGACTTCGATTTTGAGGGGGTTTACATTGTCCACGTCAAGCTTTATACTTCCAACTCAGCAACATTTGTGAGTATTTCCATTTACGGTGAGTACGTTCACCTCCGTCACTCGCCAGGATTGACAGGCTGACTTACTCACAAGTGTCTGTGAGCAGCCAGTGTCCACTAGTGCCATTCTCTTAATTCCGTTCACGTAAATACCCAAGACGGGTAGCGCTTCATTCATAACTCGCTTAGGGAAGCTGACGTCTTGTCCCCTTCTTCTTCTCCCTGGACATAATGAAGCAATGTAACCTACTTCTTGACACTGGAAGCAACGCATTGTTTTGCATGACCTGTGTGGCTGACAGGCATCTTCTCGTCGAACTGGTCAGTCCCTGGCAAGGTGATTCCACCCAGAGCATTGATAACATCGCATACTCTCCTGACGTTTAATGTTTGGATGTTTATCAGCTCCACCTGGTGAAATGGTAGCTGCAACCATCTCCTCAGTTGCAATTTGATCTTACATTATGGCCCGAGCTTGGTCCAACAGTTGGTTTGTATTCATGTCTTCCATCCTGTAAGACACGTGCAGTAATTGCTTCAGGTGCGCTGGTAATCCTGCAATGAACCCACATGCTAATCCTTGTTCTGATATCCCGCCAAATAGACCAGCTAGCTTCTTCAAGTCGGCTAGAAACATGTCGACGGACTTGTTCGGGCACAATTGGCGTTCCGCGAATTGCTCGTAAGCCAAGAAACAATCCGGTGCAAAGGCAATCTGCAGGGCTCGTTTTATCTGCTCGACATCTGATTTTTGTTCTGAGTTTAACTGTTGGTAAACAGCAAATGTTCTGCCCGTCAACCTCAGAGGAAGTACATGTTCAACCTTTGTAATCCACACAGGTCACAAACAAGTTCTGCCTTCTCAATCTATTCAGTAACTGCTTGTCTGGTCACTGAACCATCAAACTCTGGTATCAACTTGATGTCAAATGTCTTGTTCGTCATAGTGCCGAAATAGCTTGTAAGTAAGCTGGGATTGTAAAGGAAATATTTGTCGCAGATTATTTCCACGTCACAGAGAATAAATCACTAAGTTCCAACTCGAACATCGAGGGCAGAAAGAAATGCGAAAACTCGACTCGCAAATACTATCTCGCTAATCAAAATGCACGCCACCAGTCAGAAAAATAACTCATTCTCCACCAAACGCAGTAGCCAAAATTGCTGAATTCCCCAGATTCGAGAACATCAACTGCTTTTATCGTGCGAACATTTTTTCCATCCGTGGACAGCTGAGAGACGATCTCCAGTATTTTGCATATCAAAGTACGTTTAATTGCGACTCCTGCGTCAGACTTGGGTTTTTTTTTGTTTTTTATTGAATTCAAATATTCCGTCTTCAGCATGTCATGTGGAATATGTGCCCTTTTGTTTTGTTATTAATTTTCTTTTTCGCCAGCATTTCCATTGTAAAATACACGTGACTCACTGTCGCTTAGTTTGACGAGGTAAACCCCCGTTTTCTTTGCTATAACAACTTTTGCATATTTTTATTTTACTATTGATACTATTTCTAGTGTGACTTTCTATTTTGTTTTGATCTCCACCTAAAATCCATTTTTCTTATAAACATGTTCTGCTATGCCTGATTTTGTTGTTTCTTTTCTGTTTTAGGCTGAGTTTGGGGTCTCACTTTTCAGTTAGATATTTGGCTCCTTTAAAATCCGCAGTCTCTCTTCCCTGTCACGTCCAGTGCTGTATTTCTCTATCTGTGATCGTATAGAGGTTACACAATCAATCTAAGTTCAAATTAGTTTCTCCGCCCAAATTGTCGACTGCCTAATCAATTTCATAGTGTGTCTTTAAATAGATTTTAGGCTGAATATTTAGGTATTTGTGCACAGATTTATTCATCCATATATGTGCCATTTTGCTTCATTATCTTTTGCTGTCTTCAAGATAGTTTCATGATTTCATTCTCCTAAAATGTTACCGTTAAAATAAAAATAGGTGTCTTTCACCACTGAACATAAATCACACTTTATCATACTCATGTAGATTTTGTTGACATAAAATTCTTTGTCTGATAAAGCTGAATCATTGGCAAAATGTTGAAAAAGAAGTTTTTCAAATTGTTTTATATTTTTACTATATTTATTGGATCAGAACAAAATTGATTGATCAGTATTGATTGTTTTTAAGTAAGTTTCAAAGACAATATTTGTATATTTGTACATATTTATTTAATTGCATATCTGCCATTTTTTTCTACTATCTTTTGCCATCTTTGAGGCAGCTGCATGATTCCATCCTCCCAGAACTTGGCATCTTTCTTGGTAATGAATTTGCTTAAGTGGTTTTACAGGTGTCCAGAGAATTGAAGTTCTTTCTGTTAAGAGAATATTGCAGCGATTGGAGTGAGTGGCAGTCTGCAGGGACACAGGCAGGTACCCTGGGTGTAATTGGACTTCCTAGCCAAGCTGTATCAATTTCTGCCTGGCCTGCAAAGAGACATGAGTTCTGACATTCTTCTGATGAAAGACAACCCACTTCTGATTGACTAATACCAAACACTTTTCATCGATTGCTGCCTTTAATCAGTTCATTTGGGAACGGTACTTGCCTGAATTCAAGATCTGATTTTGTGGCAAGAGCTTGTAATACATGATGCTCTTCAAATCCTACCAGATAGACAGGATCGTCTTCAAATGCAGATTTGTTTTGTATTGAATAACAGTGGCTCATTTAATTTTTCTCAATACCTTTTTGACTCCATATTATTATAAACAATCCATTTTTCATCACTTGTGATTGTTCTTTTTAAAAATGAATTATTATTTATTGCAGAGAATGCCACATGGATATTAAATGTTTGGTCTATTAAATTTTTTTTTCTGTTAGACCATAAGGCACTGAAGCATCACATATCCACGTTTTTAAATACTTTACAACGTCCTATACATGGAATATTTCTGTGATGTCCAATTTCATGTGATCTGTATTATTTTTAATGAACTATAGACCCTCCATAACATTCTCAGTTTTCCAGATTTCCACTTCTGAACAGTACTTTTAGCTATGGCACCATCTCTATAAATGGCACATATCTTTTTTGTTGTTTGTACATCATTTTTGTTTTTGTTTCTGGAAATAAAAGATCATCAAATGGTTAAAAATTGCATCTCATTTTCTTCCATTTTCATTTTTAACATGAAAACATTTAAAATTGCAAATTGACATTCAAATCATAGACAAACTGAAATATCACATACGTGGTCTGATGAAAAAGTATCTGAACTATTGTTATAGTAATGAAACTAAAGTGTGCAGACCGACATTGAAATTTGTCAAGCATGCACAGTTATAATGTTCTTGTGTATATCGGTGATTGGAAGGAGAGTGTGTAGAGTGTGGTTGTCACTCCACACCACAGAGGTTCCATCAGTGACTATGGCAGAGAAAAGCAAACAGAATCTGCATCAGATTTTGCCAAAAGCTTGGTGATACCTCTGCAGAAACCTATGTAAAGTTTCAGAAAGTGTATGGAGAGGAGTATATGAGTCAGACACAAGTGTACGAGTGGTTCAAACATTTCCATGATGACTGACAAAATATTGACAGTGACACACATTCTGGAGGACCAGAAACCAGTGGGTATGGATGAAAACATAGGAGATGTGCATGCAACCATTTGGAAAGACCATGAAATTACTATCTGTGCATAAGTTTTCAGAGGATGTAAATATTAGTTACACTCCAATTCCGTTCATTCTTACTGAAGATTTTGGAATGAGATGTATGGCTGCTTTGAGGTAATCAAAAAGAAATACAGGTTTCAGCTGCACAGGATCTCCTTGAGTGTGTCGAGCAAGACAAAAACAGTCATAATAGATTACGAATTGTGGGTCTGTGGCTCTGACCTTAAAATCAAGGTTCAGTCTTCACAGTAGAAATCCTTAACCCCTCCAAGACTGAAGAAAGCACAAATGAGTCAAAGCAATGTGAAAACACTGTTGACAATTTTCTTTGACTACAAAGTCTTTGTTTATCATGAATACACTTCACCTGGTCAAACAGTAAACAAGGAGTACTACAGTGATGCGTTACAGCTTTTGCGGGGTGCTGTTTGTCAGAAAAAGACAGAATTGCATGAGTCCAGTGAATGGCAACTCTACCATGACATTCAGAGCAGATTGTGCAGCAGTTTTTGGCCAAACACAACATTGCCCAAGTCTGACAACCATCATATTCCCCAGATATCACCTCTGGTGACTTTTTCCTCTTTTCAAAAATCAAATCCAACTTGAAAGAAACAAGATTTCAAGATATCGAGGAAATCCAAGGGAATGGAACGAAGCAGCTGCTCGCTGTCCCATAAAACGAGTTCCAGCAATGCTTCCATCAATGGAACTGATGCTGGATGAAGTGAGAAGGGAATTACTTTGAAGGAGATTAAATGCAGAATTGATATGTCTTGTAGTTTTCATTTTAAAGCACCAGCCCTGGTACTTTTTGATCAGACCTCGTATGCAGAGTATGTAGATATATGATAAATTTCAGTCACATGTGAAATAAACTGATGTGTAAAAATGTCTTTGTAAATGCTACAATCTTTTGTCCCAACCTAATGGAAGGCTATGAATTGATAAAACATCATCCATTCTTCTAATGACTGAAAAGAAATGCTGCAAAACAAGTCTACTCTTCTCATTTCTGATAATTTATCTGCTGAAGTGCAATAAAATTATTAAATAATTTTATTCATCATTTTAAAGATTAAAACAGATGGACAGACTATTTCCACAAGAACAATTTTTATTGTTATTTAGGGTATGTCTGTAAAGATGAATTCTTTTTCGATGGAATTCTGGCAAGACATTGTTTTTTTTCTTTGTTTTTTTTTTCCAGACGTCCACCAGTCTGAAAAACATGTAATTTAAAAAAAATTAGATCCTTATAAACATTTTTACTGTTAAACACGTCTAGATATTTTATTAAATAGGTTTTGTGTGAGTGCTGGCATCAGTGGAAACTTTTGTTTTGTTGAAAAAAGAATTACATCACAAACATTAATTCTCAGTGGTCAATACAAAAACCTTCTGATGTTGGTCAGTATCAAGTATTCTGAATGTTTAACCCTTTTTTATCTTGACGTTCCACTAATGCTGGATATTTGAACGTTTTTGTTTTGTTCATTGCTGGCCAGTTTGGCTCTGAAACTCTTGAGCTTCAATATTATTTCCAAGAATTTTCTTAAATATCATTTCAGATTGTTAAGTAGTAAAGCGTTTGACAAGGTACATCACAAGGAACTGCTCAAACTGCTACGTAACCTTGATTTATTTGAAAAAGATATAATACAGAACTTATACTGGGTGCAAACCGTCTGTATGGGGATAGAAAATGAATTCAGTAAATACACAAAAATAGAAAAGGGCGTAAGACAAGGGTGTGTCTTCTCACCAGACTTATACAACCTTTAGAGTGAAACAATCCTGAGAGAATTAGGATCCATTATTGGCAGCTGCAATCTTAACAACATTAGACATGCAGATGAGAGAGTGTTGATAGCAGACATAGAAAGTGAACTATTGGAATGCCTACAGAAGGTAGAAAAAGAAAGCAAGAAGAAAGGACTAAGCATCAATTGGAAGATGATAGAATGCATTGTTGTCAGCAAAAGGGACAGCACAACATGCAAATTACAAATTGGAGATGCCAAAATTAACAAGTGCAAAAATGTAAATATCTAGGAAATGTTTTAACAAAAGATGTAAAGTTTGATACTGGAATCTGAAGGTGCATTGGGATAGCGAAAGATGCCTTCCAAAAGCTAAGCAAAGTATTAAGAAACAAGAAAACTTCTTTTGAAAGAAAGAAAAGAGTACTGGACTGTTATCTGATATTGGTCCTCCTATATATGATGATGAATGCTGGACAATCTCCTCACAAATGAAGAAGAGACTTGGGGCAATATAAATGTGGTACTACAGCAGGATCTTGAGAATACCATAGACTGAAGAAATGAGCAACAGCAAATTTTAGAGAAAATGGAAACAAAAAGGAGACTTATACATCAGAAAGAGAGTTGAAATTTCTGGAGCACATAATGAAGAAAGAGGGGTTGGGAAATTTGACACTCATGGGGGGGGCATATTGAAGGCAAGGAGGGCAGGAAAGTGGCACGTAACCTACTTAATGAGCTTGTGTAAATAGTGGGGAGCAGAACAGGTATTAGGAGGGATAGTGAAAAGATAAACTTTACTAAGGCTACAAAGGATGAGGTTGTGGAGAGCCATGACCGCCCATGTCCTGAAGGGACATGACACATAGAAGAAGAATCCATTTATGAGTTAGCATGTTTGATCCCCATGATTACCGAGAAGCACTTGATTAGCAAGAGATGATTCTGAAACATAAATATTAGTTGAGTAAAATAATACAGATTTATTGATGTGCTGCCATAAATGCCCTTTTTTTTCACTTTTGAACGTGAAAGCCATGTCGTTTTAATTGCTATGTTAGAAATCAATTTTATTATCACATAGATTTTCTCAGTAAAATTAGTATATAAAAATAAAACCTACTCTAATGTAATAAACTTATATTGTCATTCTTCATTTGATCTTCAAATATTAGAAATCGGTTTTATTTTTATATATTAATTTTACTGAGAAAATTTATGCGATAATAAAAACAATTTCTAATACTTAAAGATAAAACAAAGAATTGCACATAAGTTTATTACATGACTAAATGACTTCATCGTTAGGCTATCTACTTATTGATGTACCAATATATTTCTGTCTAAATTTGTGAAATGAAGTATTATTGCTATTGACTGATATTTTCAAACAAGACTATTGCTGCTGCCTATGGGTCTGGTGTCCCTGCTATTCACCTCGAGCTTCTGAATAAAATCCAAAGAAGAATAAGCAATATTATTGGTCCTGATCTGGCAGCTCTGCTTCAGTCTCTTTTCACCACCATAAGGTTGCCTCCCTATACTTTCTATAAATAATTTCATGGTAATTGTTCCGATGAGCTCTTCATTATGGTACCTAGACTTTTTGAATTTAAGCGCAGTACTAGACTGGTGAGCTAGTTAGATGCAACCATACATTCTATGCTAAGAGTTTCTTTTCTTGCACTTCTCGCTTTTGGTACTCTGTTCCAGTTCCATGCTTTCCAGCCAACTTTAATCTGCAAAAATTTAAATGCAATGTTAATCTCTATCTACTGATTACTCTTTCCTCTTTCCGCTCATTATTAATGTTACTGTTTGTAATTCTTCCACACCCTGTAACCCCTTCTATCTTAGTGGCTTTACTGCCTTGCATGGAGTGAAACTGATTTAAAAAAAAAAGAATCCTTATCTTTGTTGTTTTTATCACAATGTTTCAGCAAGTGTCCCTTCCTACCTCTGAAGGGTGAAGAGATATGATGAAAACCAGGATGAAGATGTTATTATAAACTGGATTCTATCAAAATATTTTATATACAAAATTATTGTTTCCTTTTCTTTCTATCAGCTTGACAAAGTGCAATAAATCTATTTTACTTTACTTTCTTTAGACTTGTAAAATCCAGAATTTCAACTGTTTAGTCCAAGATCCCTCATCTAATTCTCCTTTTCTCTTACCTGTAATAATTTGATTTCTTTCAGCCTGGGCTCAAAAGCGAGGTTTCATGACTGCTCGCACAGCACGTCCAGACTTGTACCGGGCAGCCAACCACCTGCTACGTATTGCTGTGGACGGTCGTCTTTGTCTCTGTTTCCGACCACCAGCCTACAGCAAGACTAAAGGTCTGTCTTGTAATTCTCAACTTTTCTTAATTGCAATTCCTTCAATCAATGGCAACCTTCAAGTGGTGATGGTCGGCATATCATTTGAATATTGTCTTTTTCTTTTTTCTTTCTTTCTTTTTTTGTTCCATTTTCTGTAGTGTTTGTATTTAACAATCAGCGACAGGACAGAAAATACATTCACATTTAACCCATTTCTCTTCCCAAAATATTTTAACAGCTTAAAAATCTAATCAGGTCAGACATAAAAATCTTGAAAATATGGTGGAAGTAATTAATAACATAGTTACTTTAATATGATTGTCGAGTGCATATGAATAAACAACTATAATGATAGCAGCAACAATGAAACTAAATTTCAGTTTGGGCTTCTGTTGTTGCTCTCATTTCAATAAAGACCACAATTCAAATTCCATGATTAGCAGGTTGCTTCAGTCATCCAACACTAATTCTCAATACATCCTTCCCCATAAAAAAATGCTTTGATTAAACTTCTTTTAGACTTAAATGATTCAGTGTAAAATAAACTGAACAGTCACAAACTTTTTATTTTGTTAACGAAATGGACACGGATATTAGTTAAGAAAAAGAAATTGATTCAGCAAAACAATAAATTAAAAATCAAGTATTAAATACAAAAAGACAAGATGAGCCATGGTAATCCTGGTAGCCCCCCCCCCCCAACAGTCCCCCACATGAAAGGATTTGCAAACGATCCTCAACAGAAAGGAAATTTCAAAATAGTCTATAGGGGATGTTAGCAGAGTGATTCTTCACTAAATGAATTGCTATATATATATATATATATATATATATATATATAACATAGACATTGAAGTCAACACCCAGAGGCTGTTTGATGCTAGATGCAATTGTCAGGCCATGTGCATTGTGTTTTTGCTCAACTATTTATATATATATGGGTCAGTGATGCATTGTAGATAGTCTATTGTATTATTCTAACACCTGTTTAGGTGGGTGGTAATGGTTGTGTTTGGAATTATTCTGAGGGTTATTGAGTGGGAATAATTGTGGATCCTAATGCAGTTTTTTGGCTATTTATAGTGTTGTTTGTTAACTTTTCTTTATTTATTATTGATTATTTTATTGTTCATTGTTATTACTACATTTTCTTGTGTTTCTCTGTGCTCACATATGCACAGTTAAACACAGCACAATGTAGTAATAGTCTGAAAGAGATTATCACCTCTGCCAGTTGACTTCAGTGTTTACTTTTATATTTATATGCACTCTATCTCTGATATTGAACAGTTTAACCCATAAATATAGCAGACCTTAAAACTATATTTGATCATACACAGGGTGTGATGGGGGGTATTTTCTTTTAATTTTGTGCATGCTCATTGTTTTTTTTTTATTTTGTTGACTGCACATATAACAGAGTCAGTTGAGCACTGACTGTGAGAAAAAGAACATCACTCCACCAAAAATTTAGAAATGGCATGCTGTACTGTTTGCCATTCATGCTGTAAGCTCCAATCCAAACATTTCAGAATGTTTGGATGTCAATCTGAAGACAGTGCAGAGGATTCAGAAAGAGTTGGATGAGTCTCATGGTGATTGCGAAGGTACAACAGTCATTCGGATCGTTCTGATAAGAAAAGAACTCCTAAATTTGTTGATGAGGGCCTCAGTCTCAACACAGAGGCCTACATCAAATACCTTGAGGGACCTTGCTGCCCTGGATCAAGAGAGTGGCCACTGAAAGACCCTATGTTTGGTAACAGGACTCTGCACCATGCCACACAAGCAGGAGAACCCAGTCATACATTTTATAACACCAAAGATAAACTGAAGGCAAGGATTATGGCAGCATTCACCAACTTAAAAAGGAGACCGTCCAGAAGAGTTGCAGGAGATTCCGAAGTCGTCTGGGGTTCGTGGTTGAAGCCAATGGCGATTTTATTGAATAAATTTACTCTTTAGTATTTGAGGATATTTTTGTGTAATTTTGGTAAATATATCTGTTAAACTGGGATGTCAGTGCTATTTTCATTTTTGTATAATTTAGATGACAATTTATCCATCATACCCTCTCTCTCTCTCTGTGTGTGTGTGTGTGTGTGTGTGTGTGTGTGTATATATATATATATATATATATAAATTCACCCCAAGGCAATAAACCTGCTAAGGCACAAGGGAGGTACTGAATGTTAGAGAATATAAGAAAAAGAAAACATTAAAAAGAGAGAACAATAAAAGAACATGAATGAGAGTTCCACAAGTGACAAGTGTGAGAGAAAAACCTGTTAACATAGACTTTATGGTTACATGTAACACTTTCAACTGTAAAATGATGAGACCTAACCACCAATTTAGTACTGCACTTAAATTCATATATCTAGGTGCCAAAGATGAAAGCTCATCACAAAAATTACAATGAAAATATTTTTTAGAAAAGGCACAGGGAAGCTAGCTTAAGGTGGTTGGAAAGTAACTGAAGCCAAGATGCCAGGTCAGGACCAATAACATTGCAGATTCTTCTTTGGATTTTATCAAGAATCTCAAAATACATAACAGAAGTGCCAGACCAAATGTAGCAACAATATTCAATGCATAGATGAATGGGAGATTTATAAAAGTGCAAGATGTGTTGTCTGATGTGAATATTTGTCTAGCACAACAGTGAAGTAACTTGCAGCTGACCTCACAAGTGATTCAACTGATTCAGCATCAGCAATGTGGATAGAAGGTAAAAAAAAGATTCACTAAGATGATTAAAAGAGAGCAGTTTCATTTTGGAGGCATTAAAATTAACAAGCCATTCCTTGCTCCAGTTAACAACAAAGTGTAGGTATTTTTTATGCTTAGCTGTCAATTTGATCTTATTTCATTGATCAGGCTTATAATTAAGACAGGAGTAAATAGTTGTCATCATCAGCATAGAGACCAAGTTGGGAACTGATGTCATCAAGAAGGTCATTGATGAAAATTAGGAACAACATAGGTCCAAGGATGGAGACCTGGATATATATATATATATATATATATATATATATATATGTAAACCTTCCTATAATGCATCTTACTCCCATGTGGAAGATTATAAATTTAAGAGTAAAAAATCAGCAGTCATTGTTTATTTGTTTACTTCTCAATCGACTGGAAATGCAAAACTGATTTTCTTCTTTCTTTTAGATTATTGGGAAAAACACATGGAAACAGAAGCTCTTTGGTTGATACAGCATCAGCATTGTCGCAGGAACCGAGCCATTTCAGATGAATCAGAATCTTTAAGTAGCAGTGATGAAGAAATTGGTGGAGAAGATGGAATAAGCATGTGCCAAAAACCAACATCTAAAACATCGGATAGCGCCACAACCACCAAAGAAGATGATGATCAAGACAGTGAAAGTGAAAATAATTTAGTCTCCAAGAATCCATTTGACCTACTTGATTCAGATTAAATGTTTCTCTTTGGATTGACTGAAGATGAAAACAGAAACTACTCTGTTTCTGGAGAAGAAACAGAATGTCTGGGACATTTGTTCCAGTTCATGATGGAAATTTAATGTCCGTCATTTTGGCAGGTTCAGACTTTTTTTTTTTTTTCTGAAATTTCAAACTTTCTTATATTTGTTCTTGCCATTTTTTTGTTTGGCAAAAAAAAATTGTTATTATTTTTTACAATTTTTTTTGTATTTCGTGTAAGCATGATTATCTTTGTAATTAACACTTTTGACTTCGGATGCAAAAGAAAGATTGGATTTTTTTAATTTTCCACCTTAGACATTAAATCTGTCTTGCTCCAAATATATATCAGATTAAAATTCTTGATTCAAATTTATCCCCTTTCAAAATAACAAGGGACTATGTGTCAGTTGACTGCAATTGTTCATACGCCAAATTCAGTATAGCATCCCTTTCACTCTATGCCCTCTGACTGGATTGCTTGACCTGGAAAAGGAAAACATTTTTTTCAGTAAAGAAATATAAAGATAATACCAGAACAAATACAATATTCATAAAATATAAAAATAGAAATTTTTTCGACTAAACTTCATTGAGCAGTAATAGATTTGTATATATATATATATATATATATAGGCAGCATATTTTCATTCAAGCATGTTTCATTGAATAATATAGGCATTATTTTATAATAATCTTTTCTAGTTCTCTAATTAGCTTCTTGATGTTAAGTTAAAATTTTTCAAGGAAGGTGCTTTAATTTTTCTTATCCCAAGTACCTTTGATCTCCTCTGAGATCATCCTTAGAAGTGAATTGCAAAGACACACTTAATGTAACTCTGATTGTTGTGATGTTGATACGACTTCATGAAAATAATAAACAAAAAATTCAAATTCTAAAGGACCTCTATATCAAAAGTAACCAACCAACACAGGACAAAATTTAATACGAGTGTAGTAGTAATCTTTTAAAATGCATTTCACTAACACTTAACACCATGTTGCATTTTGGTTTAGCTTCCTTACATTGTGGATGCTTGTTTACAAAAAAAAAACCCCAACATTGTAGCTACAATGGATAAAGCTAAAATTTTAAAATAATTATAACCGAGCATGTTCACAAAAACACCATCACAATGATCACAGTTACAATAAGTTTGTCTTTGTAATTCACCCTATGAAGATGATCTTGAAGGAGATTGAAAGGACTTGGGTAAGAAAAAACTATGGTGCCTTCTTTGTTGAATTTCAACTTAACATAAAGAAGATAATTAGAGAACTAGAAAGGATTATTATAAAAATAAATAGACATAATATGTCTGACAATTATTCAATGAAACATGCTTGGATACATATATATATATATATATATATATGTATGGGAAGAATATGATACATAAATTTATATACATCAGAACAATATTAGGCAAATGAATGACCAAGTGGAACAACATTAATCCACTAAAACGGGCTTCATCAGATTAAATTAATAT
The DNA here is from genome assembly GCA_964036315.1 of Acanthosepion esculentum. NCBI lineage: Eukaryota > Metazoa > Mollusca > Cephalopoda > Sepiida > Sepiidae > Acanthosepion > Acanthosepion esculentum. The sequence goes on from OZ038506.1 coordinate 72,995,304, forward strand.
TTTTGTTGATGAACACATATATGTGTAGGAAGGTGACAGGTAGATATAAAAATGAGAGAATCAGTTATAATTATGTACTAATAGGAAATTCAGATATTGGGATGCTGAAATCTTATATTAAATTTTTTTTTTTTAGACATGTCTGGGCATGTAGTGGAGTTGATGTCATTCAGATTCCTTATGCTTTTGTTTTTGTTAAAATTTAAAATTTTTAAAAATCGAATTCTGAGTGTTCTTAAATAGAATCAGATAATTATTCAGGGTTTTATTTTCTTCTTATGGTGAGAATAGAAATTTATAAGGTCATTTCCATTAGTAGATTTACGATAGATGCTTACTTTTAAGTCATGATCAGTACAGTTTAACATGATATTGAAGAAAGGTAATGTGTTGTTTGATTCTATTTCCTAAGTAAATTCTATCATAAGTTTAACTCTGTTTAGTTTATCTACAAGCTCATGTAGCCCTCAATATTTACATGATGAGGAGAAATACATTGAAAATACTTTTAAGCTCTTCCAATAAGTAAATTATTTCATACTCATTGCAAAACAGAAGGCTCATAAAATATTTCAAAATCAAAGAATGAAACAGTTCCACAAATGAACATGTTACCCTGTACATACCACAACTCTGTCACAAATACAATGGAAAATAATTTATCTAAGCTTAACAGAATTTGTTACAAATACAGGCTAACCCCAAAAAACAGGAACTTTTTAACAATCCAATAAAACCAAGAGTGATGGAAGAAAAATATTTAATTCATAGTAATTGAAACCTTAAAACATGCCATTTAAGAAACAATGATGGAATTTTCATTTTTTTTAAATTACGTCCTGTAGATGGCGCCCTCCTGTACGAATGCATTCTTGAAATCTGCTGTTGAGATTCCTCATTGACTGCTGCGACATCTCAGCTGGGCTACTGTGAATTTCATTCTCGTTGCTAAAATGGCGAAATGTTTACTTACTCAAGGTCACTGTCTCGCAGTGTTGCCACTTGCTCATGTCTGGCAATAGGCACTTCAAAAATTCCCGTTTTTTTGGGGTCACCCTGTACTTCTAAAACAATAAGAGACTTTAATATAAAACAAAATAATAATAAGCTAAATATTGGAGAGGGAATTTATTCTATCATCAGTATTGATTGCTGTAAGAAATACATAGGAGAAACATCAAGGAATTTAAATAAAAGATTGTATGAACATGAAAGGTATCTTTCACAAAACAACACAATCAATGCATTAGTTGCTCACTGTAATGAGTGTGACCATAATTTCAATTAAAAAAGCTGCTTTAAATAAAAGAGAATGCAATTTACTAAAGTGAAAGTGTATAGAAAGCGCTTTGATCGCTAGATCATCCACGGTAAATTTGCATCCAGATTCTTATAGTATTTTGCCTTTCTTGGCAGATCTTTTATTATCACAATGTGTGTTACTTAATAACAAAAGTGATGGAACCGTGGACAAAAAGAAATATAATGAAATCGGCTTGATGTATACCGAAATCATATATTTTAAAAAAAAAATTAAATTTCTGTCTTCCAACATCTTTGTTTTCTGTCAGTACATAATTATAACCGATGCTTGCATTTTTATATTCCACCTTCCCTTCATATGTATATATAATTCCATGAAGGAAAACATTACTTTAATCAGCTCAAATCTTTCTAGATGATATAGCATGTTAAACAGAATCTTTCCACTTTGTCATCCATTTACCTAATATATATATATATATATATATATATATATATATATATATATAAACATAAGGACACTAGAAAAACTGAATAAAAAATTAAATCTTCCTTGTCTATCATATTTAATGAAAGATGTTTAAAAGAAAGGTTGCTGCTCAATATATATATACATACATATATATATATATATGTTTGTATTTCTTAATACTATAAATATTATTTTTAGTGGGCACACATGTTTGATCTTCTATCCCCGTCCTTAAATAGTGAAACAACAATCTAGATGTAGGGATTCTATAGAAAAATTGTGCTGACTGACAGGAATTTAACCTCTATCCTTTTTCCATCATGGAAACCACTCCAATAGCTAAGGCATGACATTACCAATTTGACCATTCTTTGGCTATAATATTAATAAAAAATAAAGTTGGGTTAAAAAATCCATTAAAAAATATATATGAACCATTTTGTCTCCTGACGTATTGGCAGTTTCTTTGAATTCATTGTTATCCTTCTCCTTGACTGGTTGCCCTCTCAAGACTTCTTTCATGTGTTCCTTCAGGATGTGACCAATCATAGCTGTTCTTTGTCCTTTGTATCTCTTAGTAACATTGATTCTATCCTACCATTCTGACCTCCATTCAAACAATCTCATCAGGTAGGTGGTCTAATTCCACCTGTTCTTTTTGCCTAAGAACCTAATTTTCCCTGCTATTTAACCCATGACTGGGGGGGTGTAAAAGAAAAAGATTTCCCCCTTCTCAAGCAAATGCAAAAACCTTGGCCGGAATTTGGACTCAGCCTGCGAATTGCATTGTTCTTGCTGATAAATGCTATTCAACACCCCCATATACACACACATACATACATATATATATATATATATATATATATATATATATATATATATATATATATATGTTTCTTTGTTTATTATGCATACAATTTTTATTAGCATATGTTTCTATTAATTTCCTTCCAGAAAGAGAAAAATAACTTGTTATTGATTTTTTTTAACTATCCTAAAAACTTCAAAATTCCCTTCTGCAACTGATGCTCCTCAGTGAAAACATCATCCACACATTTAAAATTATGAGTTGTGGATACAACTTCAAAATATTCTGAGATATTCAGTCAAAGAATTGCTGCAAAGCTTTGGTAATTAAAAACAGGAAGACTTAAAACAAACTTCTCTTTTATCCTGAAACTTGAAAGCCTTTCTTTGTTTCTTCTGACAGGTAACAGAATCAGCCCAGTCATTATAGACTGAAATATCTTCAAAGAAAGAATTCCAATTATGACCACAACATCAAGAGAGTATGTAAATGCCAATTGCTTAATTCCATATTTGATTTTAGAGACGGTGATTTTCTGGTAATCTAAAGTTCTCTTGATTCTCATCACCATAACGGTTGAACTGCCAGAAGCTGGCTCTTTGTTAATTTGCCGCATTCTATCCAATACTTTTTCTGTTTTTGAGCCTTAAACCCAGGAGACGGCACTAACTCCAAATTAATAATCGCAAGCTCACCAGCTCTCAATCTCTGACGAAGCCTTAATAAAAGTGAAACATGTTAGATTGATATACGTTTCCTATTTGTTCTTTTATTTTAGCATATATATATATATATCAAATATGTGGTGCAGTTCAATTTATATTACAATGAATCATTCATACAAAAAGTAAATTAGTAAAGTTAATGATATAAAATGGTGAAATCTCTTCGCTAACTAAATTTTAAAGATGCATTTAACCCACTAATCACTCGATGAATGTTATGATCCTTGTTTTTTAAAATTATAAACTGTATAAGGTCTTCCTTAAATATGCAAGTACTTTCAACTGTACATTCAGTCATCTTCAGGCATGGAAATTCAAGTAGCATCTGAGACGAAAAAATATAATGTGAATCGAAATATGTTTTTTTTTTTAAATGTGTTATTGATAACAGATACAAACTTGTGGAGCATGCAGTTGCAACGCTAAGGTTGAATTTTTTTGAAAATTTAAGTGCATGTTTTACTAATATAGCAATTTGAGAATTTTTTTTGTTGTAGGATTTTATCAGTCAATGTGGCATGAACTAAATAAATAGTTCAGTAAGTAGAGTAATGTCTCAGTTGTTATCCCGAAAATTTGCACATCGGATCAGTTCTTTTAAATCAAATATGTGGTGCAGTTCAATTTATATTACAATGAATCATTCATACAAAAAGTAAATTAGTAAAGTCAATGATATAAAATGGCAAAATCCTTTTGCTAACAAAATTTTATATATTTATATAATGTTATATATATATATATATATATATATATATATATATATATATATATATATATATATTATAAATTAACTGATTTATAAATATGTTTCCTTCACTACACAGGAATTACCATGTTTCAAAAACCAAAGCTAAAATCTTCAAATTTAGTTATATAATTAAATTAAAAGCATTAGTTCTGTTTCATCTTCAAGTGAATTTTTAAATCAGTTAATTTATAATATTTGTGCTCTGTAAAAATAAAAATATCAATTAAGAATTCCAGATTATATATCTTACTGTTCTTTCTTTTTATTATAATATATATATATATATATAATATTTGGATGAATACTTGTTTCATATATATATATATATATATATATATATATATATAATGTGTGTTCAGGGTTATTTTAGAAGAATCTTAATATTTTTAAGACTATTTTTTTTTATGAATTTGAATAATTTTCTAGAATTTTTTCTTTGTTCTTTTGTTTAAACTTTAAAAATCTTCAAATTCATGAGTCGATCCTGGTTTTATTTCTCTCCCCCTCCTCCTGATCTTTCTGTGCTTTCCATTTGCGTCAACATTTAGTTACTGTGTCTATTGTTCTTTCTCATTTTTGGTCTCACAAAAGCCGGAATAATTACTAGCATCATAAATATAGTGATGAAAACAAACTCTGGACAAAATAAGAGAAACTCTTGTCCATATAAACAAAAGACAATTGACTTCTCTACAAAATTTCTTCTTGACATTTTCCACCATTACAAAACCTCGTTGACTTGCAAACAAGCCAGGCTTTTATGTTTGTTTGTTTCTTGTGTTCAACATGTCAGTTGTTGTGGTTTTATCTGACTACACATATTTTTGCTCTTATAATCAGAATTGACTTTTGACATTGAGAGATTCATTTTAGGCATTACTTATTTAATTGAGGACATTTCCACTAACAAATGTTACTAATTAGCAAAGAAAAGGGTTTGCAGAAAGGTCAATAATCTTCTGTCTTGTGGTTTGGAGTAGCAGAAAATATGACTTTTTCTGATTGAGAGATCTTACTTCATTGATTTTGAGAGAGAGAAAGGTATTTTGAACAGTTCAAATAGGTTAAAGAAAGGACAAGCTCTAATTATTTCATCTGTCCTAGGAAATGACAATAAACTACTTCCATTAGCAAGGCCTTTGATTTGGAGGTTTTGAAGAGCATTCAACCACCACTTAATTGCTGTGTTTTCTAGTTCATCCTATCCTGGGGTGGTAGCACCTGTTAGGCTCCCAGCTATGGGCAAATACTTAATTCACAAAACTGGGGTCAAAATACTATGGAAGTATAAAAATACCAGCAAAATATTTTTGTAAAATATTTTAGAAAAATAATACCAGCAAACATTTTTTTCTAAATTACTAATGCTTCCAAGAAAATTAAATTTTGGCATTAAATGACCATAAAGAGTTGATACGCTACTAAACAAACAAAGAAAACTAATTATTTCAAATCATTTGCACACATGGGCAAGTAAGGAAGAAAGGGTCGATCTGGAGTGATGCACTTTGCATGGTAATTGTACTTAAGGGACTGATTGCCTTGCTTCACTTTCATTTCACTATGTGTATCATTGTTATGTCCTTTGAACCTGATGTTCTCAAGTTTTATGTACTGAATATATCGTACAGGCATCTTTAACAAACACTAGTGGAAGGGATGAGAGTTTCCTTATTAAATTCTCTGACTGACAAACTATAAATTTTCATCTACATTTCCTTTTTGTCTTTCGTTAAGTTTATTCTTTAATTTGAAACTGATTCAAAATATTTTTCTTTTCATTTGGAATATGTTTCAAGTTAACCTGTTCAGATATGGAAATATTAGAGTAATGCGACAATAACAACACTCTCTTTAAAGCAGCCAAATTGTGTGTGTGTGTGTGTGTGTATATCTTAAAATATTAAAGAAAATTCTTTATGCCTGGCTTTGAATTAAAATTGATGTTAAACACTTTTGTGTACAATTTGTTGGTTAGTGATCATCTCAGTATAAATAACACTAACTTAATTTGTTTTAAGTCAAATAAAAAGACTGCAAAATGAACAGCTTGTGAGATACACAATCAAATAATACCAGATATTGTATGCGTTAAGTCCTTTTTGATGCTCATTGATTTCATCTTACAGTTTTACATAATATTTACAGACACACAACCAATTTTATATAAGTTTAATTACTTTTCAGAGTATATAAATTATATATATATATATATATATATATATATATAATAATTCTTCAGAATTATTCTGAGAAATTTAACAATATGTCGACATGAAAAACTAAAATAAATTTTTAGTAAAAAAAAAAAAAGTTATCAATATCCAGAAGAAGATTTACACAAGAGTGTTCCCTTTTTAATGTTTTGAATTTAATGTAACTAAAAACATTTTGCATTTAAACTTGCCTTGATAAAGTTGGATTGCCAAAATGTGTCTGCAATGACTAAGAAATATATTTTCCAATTGTCTTCTTTTTTTTTTTGTATATATATATATATATATATATATATATATATATATATATATGTGTGTGTGTGTGTGAGAGGGAGCGTGAGTGCAGAAAAAGGAATCAACACAAAGATTGCATTGAGGTTTGAAACTGACAGTCACCATACATTGTTGATTCCTATGTCGATACTTTCTATATTTATAAAAGCTCTATCTCTAATACTGGACACTCTTCACAATAAATATAGCAAATTGTAAAAAATATATTTAAAATAATATGCACAATATATTTAAATTTGTAAAAAATAAAAAAGATTGTTCGCATCCTGCAAAAAAAAAAAAAAATGAGATGAGAAAAATTGAATTTTTCAGGGTATTTCTGGAAGATAATGCTTTTAAGGCAAGTAGTTTTTGTAATTAAAGTGTTTCATATCAAGAGAATGGAGTATTAATAGTACATCTATTGATTTGCTGAAAAATTAGCATACCATGATAAAAAAATGCCTCAAACTTAATAAAAGCAAAATTTTATTGTCAAAATCTTTGTTATTATTATAAATTATATTTTTTTATTCTTGTTAGAACATTCTAAATTTTGGTCAAAAATCTTGTTTTTTTTTTTTTTTTGTGTGTGTGTGTGTGTCAACCCAGTGGCCAAAGATTAGTATTGGAAATTTTAGTATCTTTTTGGCAGTGAAAAACATTGATTTGGAAATTCTTGCAAAAATCAAATAATTGTCAGATTGTAAAGAAACTTTCAAGACTTATTCACAAATGAATGAAATTATTTTAGAAATATTTCTTCTTTAGAAAAATCTTTGGAAAATTTTTTTTTTTTTTTACATCTGTTACCCTTCCACTTATTTAATGTGATGAACTTTTGAGAAATGAAATTTTGTGCCATTTCATTTTTATATTATTTAAAGGCAGAACTTCTTGGAGAATTTAAATCAATTCTTTTTTTGTAAAACAGAAACACCAATTACTGAAAACTTGCCCTTGAATTATAAAAAATGCAATAAAACTAAGGCATTATTTAATTAGAAAAGGTTTTAATTGCTTTTATGAATAGAATGTATTATGGACAAAATTGTCTTAAAACTTTTTCTTTTTTTTTTTTTTTTGATGAATAATGAATTTTTACAAGAATTTTTTACATTGTTTTAAATTTTGGTTCAAATAATTTATAAAGTTTTAAATATTTTAAAATTCTGTATTAATTTATGCCTGTTAGGTGATGTTCGTTATTAAATAAAAAGTTTATTTACTAATCATAAATGGAAAAAACTTAGTACAATTCATCATACACCAATATTTTAAAAAGAATTTTGAAATTTTTTTTGCATGTATAAATGTGCCAATTTTTGTAAATATGGATGTCCATACATGACATTATCAGAAAATAAGAGTGATAACTATAATAAATTTAAAACCAAAGCACCTAAAATTCAATAAAACATTAGTTTACAGATAATATTTCCCTAAATTTTTAAGATTACTGGGTAGTTGAAAATGAAATAAAAAAGTTGCTTCCATTATATTCCTCAAGTAAATTTTACAGATATATCCACCATAGAAAAACATTAGATAAACTTTTGGCATTCAAGTTGTTCTCACCTAAAATAAACAGCTATCACTGTATTAAAAATGTATTTCTGTGATATTTTAAACTTAAAGTAATACTTGTTTCATATCAGATTAATTAAACTTTAAATCAGCTAATATTCCTTAAATAAAGTTTCAGAAAAGTATATTTTTGAAGGATTTTGTAATAAAGAAGGCTGAAAATGGTGCTAAAATGTTATTGAGTTGAAAACAAAAACTACTTCCAAACAATTTAAATTAGTTTTGAAATACAGCAAAGTTTTTTGCTTATTGGAAATATTAAATTTAATCTATTAGCTCGAAATTAAAATAAAAGCTTCAAGAAAGATTTTTTGTTTTTAAAAATTAATTTTAAACTTCAGGTATCGCAAATCTTTGGAGGTACTTAAAATAGTAATAAATAAAATTCAATGTTCATTTATCTGAGTTTTGCAGAGATTACATCCACTGGCTAGAGGGCTTGATAGTAAAATTTATTGTGAATTATACATTTGAATTTATTTACAAATATCATATTTTTCTTAAGAGATGTTACTTAATTTTCCCTAGCTAATAAATTAATATCATTTTAAGGAAAATGAACTATCATCTGTTAAGAAAAATATGATTTTTGTAAATAAATTCAATTTTACTGTCCAGTTCATTGATGAGTGGATGAAACTGAGTAAGGACAGAATAAGTGAACATCCAATTTTATTTATTGTTATATATATTTAATATATAGTTATTTAATGCTATAACTTGTGTTATAGACTAATCTAATATATATATATAATCTTTGCATTTTAAGAGTTAACATGAAAGAGGTTAGTCTATAACACAAATTATAGCATTAAATAACTAAATAGATTGTTGAGGCATAACCAGAGAGGATTGTTTACAAGTCATATATTAAAAAACAAACCCTTTCCAGAATTAAATAACTAACAGAATTGATGTGCTGTTAAAAGAGAATAATCAATCAATAAATCAATAAGATTATACTGATATGTATTTGACATACATTTGAATGAAATTGCCTTTTTGACACAAAAACCTGCCACAGGTGAAAAGAAATCATTTGAGAAACATTTCCTCCTCCCCCACCCCATGATGTTCACATATGAAAATTATTATTATTATTTTTTTTTTTTAAAGTAATTTAAAAAAATTATCTTTTCTATTTTTGTTTTGTTTTATTTTTATTTAAATCTTGGTGAGAAAAGATCTTAGTAAAAATTTTGCCAAGTTTGATGAGAGAATATTTCTGGAGCACAAAAAGTGAGGCTAGATCTTGATACTAATGTCATGCAAGATCAGTTCACTATTTAATCAGCATGTGTGTGTGTGACAATGAATATTCAAGTTTAAATAGAGGAATACTTCTTGATACATTCTTTTTTGGTCACCTTGACTGACTTTTTTTTTTGACAAGTTCTCACCCACCTCTTTTCACAACCAACCCCCAGTCTGAATTGTCAGGTCTGATTTACACTTGGATTGCCTGTTAAATGTTTTTTTGTTTTCTTTTAGATTCTTGCATTAGTTATTATGCGGATTGGCTATCTTACTTTCTCCTACACGACACAAAGGCCTGACAGTCCAACTGTGCTAATCTCAAAAGGAATGTAAAGACAACTTCTTGATTTTCTGACATTTGGGCTTCAGTTGCTGATGGAAAACAGATTTATTTTACTAGTTGGCCAGAGTGAACTAAAATTGAAATAAAAATTGCTAAGGAATGTGTACTTGTAGGTGGCTAGCAGTTTAGATATACATGCAATTATATGATCATATAGCAGCTATACGTGCATAAACAAATGTGTGTGTGTGTATATATATACACACACACACACACACACACACACACACACACACACACACACACACACACACACAGAGTGTCAGTCTGTGTTAATACATCTATAAATTTACTCCTATGATCACAATTTGACAAATAACCTACTTGACTATCCAAATGAAAACAGAAATAAATTATATATATAAATAAAATAAATTTACCTATTTCTGCAGGAATAAAAATCCCTAAAATGATTTTAGAATCTTATGGTTTATCTTGAGATATATATAATGATTCTTTCTCTCTCTCTCTCTCTCTCTCTCTCTATATATATATATATATATATATATATATATATATATATAGAGAGAGAGAGAGATAACGATAAAGATATATATTTTTATATATCAAGAACAATATTGGGGAAAAATGTATAATGAAAATGAATAATGAGAAGAGTAAAAAATTTTCTTGTTATGTGTTGCATCCTTTAGGATTTCATTCGACTTAATTTGTTATGTTAGTACAACTACATATGCGCATGAGTGAGGGATGCTGGGAATTTTTAATTTAAATTTTTCTTTTTTAATCACATCAGTTTCACTTAAAGAAAAATAATCTAAGCAAAATTAGCTAGATTAAAAAAAAAAATTTTAATTTCTAACATCCCTCGTTCATGTGCATATGTAGTCATAACAACAAAACAAATTTAGTCCAATGAAGTCCTAAAGGATGAAACATGTCTCAAGAAAAGTTTTCTACTCTCATACATTTTTCCTCATATATAATATATATATATATATATTACTTTAAATGTTATTTTTAGTGGATGCCTATAATTTTGTAGATGTTCTGTTTGTTTTAAACAATATATTGATTTCATCTATGGAAACTTGGTTAAAAAAAAAAAAAAAAAAAAATGTACTCTCCAGAAGGATTTGAACTTGAATCTGCCTCTGCAGGAGAAACTGCCGTTTAATCGAATGTGCTCTGACCACTCAGCTACAAAGAGCTTCACAATCAAGGCAGGTTCTATTTCTCTTAAAGCACATTTTACTCATTCAGATTTCTTTGAAAGTCGTAACTGCTAAGTTATGACTTTCTAGAGAAATCTTAGGTTTCTCTTGCAAGGAGGGACACAAGTTCAAATCCTGGCAGGGAGCACATTTTCATTACTAAGTTTTCTCAAATGTGCAGGCCGGTAGGCAAAATAAAAATATTATTTAAAATAAATGGAGTGTCTACTCAAATATGGTTATCCACTAAAAATAACATTTAAAGTAATATATATATATATATATATAGATAGATAAAATGAGAACAAATGGAATATAATTCCACTGTACATAACATTTAATCTAAGAGAGTGCTCAATACAGAGTAGTGCTAAATATTTCTTTTAGGATATTAAGACATATTAAAAATCACTACAAATGGCAATTATGTTTCAACCCAACAAATGTGTCTCCTCAGGCAAACTACTGGTGAGTGAAAGATTAATTTCAAAAGCAGAATACTTTAAAAAAAAAAGAAGACTTATGGGCTTTACTGTGATTAACCATTCAAATGTAACCTATGCTAAATTCAAATTCACCAGAAAAATTTTTTTAATATAGGTCATGACACAAAGTTGTCTGCATATAAATCCTAGACAATTTCCTTATGGGCAACTCGTATCTGATCATCAAATAGACAATTATAATATCAGTCCATTAACTGCAGCAGAAATTTGTCTTTAATAATAGAATGGTAGAACTGCTGATGTAGAAATTCCCATCAGTTACTGTAAATGGGTTAATAAGAACAATCTTGTAGAATTAATCAGGATGCAGATCTTCATTGAGGTTATTTATTTTTACAAAAATATGTGGTATTTCTTATACAAGGTGAACCTTTTTACTGTCTTTCTTGAGAAGGAGGAAAATTGTTTATTTCTAATTTTCATAACACATTCTAAAGCCTTGTTTTTCTCCAGATCGCATTCCAAATATCATCATCTTCTTTCCAATCAAGCAAATCTGTTTTATCCACTAATCATTTCTTTTCAAAGCAAAAGAAGTTTTGATGTTTTGCTACTGGAAATTAAAATTAGAATAAATGTATTTTAGTTCATTTTCTTTCAGCATTCCAACTAAATATCAATTTCAATATTTTGAATGATAGATATGAATATATGCAAACAGGCAAATGTAGATAGATAGATCTGGACAGGTGTGGATGAATAGATATAAATAGATAGAGACTTGATAGGAATAGATGTGGACAGACAGATGTGGACAGATGTAGAGAAATGTGTCTGCTGAAAATGAAAATTGATGAAAGTTGCTCACCTTTCGCTATTATTATGCCCAATGTTTTAATGAGTTACGTTTTCTTTAGTCCCAGGAGTTCAGACTTTTACAGCTAGGACCCACCATGTCATGTTCACAGTAGCAAGCCATCCACATTCTCTTTGTGTTCCTTTGGTAAGGGATTCGTTCCACTCAGGCAGTTTCTACCTTAGAACTGTTACTTTGTGGAACAGACTCCCGATAAGATGCTTCCCTGACCATTACAATCTTAACCTCTTCAAAGCAAAGGTCAACTTTTATCTATAATAAATATCCTTATAAAATGCACTTTCTGCTTCTTCTTCCCTCCCTCCCAAGAATCCTACTCAATAATTCTTTACCTTGAGTAACCTTTGGCCTTCTTAATGGGTGAACTAAAGTGGAAAAAAAAAAGAAAAAATTCAACCAAAATTCTGGTGTTTAATCATTTAATCAGACTATGGGAACTTTTCAGCACCCTCTTTTTAGATAGTTTTGCTTTCACTTAATAAGCAACAAAATCTTGAAACAGATTTAACTAAAATGATTAAACACAAGATTTTAAACTACTCTTCACAACATAAATGCTTTGTAACATGAACATTTGGTAGGTAATTTAGGAAGTATTCTTGAAAAGGTTGTCAACTCTTATCATAAAGTTGTTTAGATTCATGAAACAAAAATACAGTTTTAAGCATCCCTTTGTTTTTTTGAAAATAATCACTGGTTAACAATTATAATGTTGAATAAGATTCAGTGGAATAAAAAATGTTTTTCTTCATTTTTTTAAGCTAATGCATAAAATAAAAAAAAAACATGTTGATAGGATAAATTCCAGACTTTTGTTTTTAAAATATCTTTTTTGATCAGCTCAGAGATTATAATTGTAATATTTTTTACATTATTGACAAATTATTGTATTCTTTTTTTGAAAAAAAAAAAATAGAGAAAATCAAGTCTTGTTCAACACTTGTTTTGTGATAAAACTGTGGATTTCTGTTCAAGTCGTTTGAAAATTTCTATCTCTCTGTCAATCTGCTGGTATTTTCTATCCACTCAGTATAAAGTTATGTGTTTATGGGTTTTGTTGTAAGAATGCAAATGTCATACATTGGTGAAGGACTCTTTGCAATTGGAATGATGGTCAAAAGAAAACTCAAAAGTGCAATTAGAACAAATGGCAACAACAAAAATTGAATAACATTTTAAATTAACGTTTTTATTTAAAATGAAACATTTGAATTCTTTTTTTGTAACAAAGGTGCCAGATAAACTTTTTATTCTTACTGAATGCTCCTAAAGTTTAGCCTTGTACCAAACCTGATTTGAGACAACAATTGCAGTTTACATGTAAAATCAATTTTAGACATTTTAATTTTAATATTAGTTGGAAAGTGGTCATTTTTTTTAATGAAAGACATTTCAAGGACTCCCGTAAATCATTACTATTTCATCATGAAGAAGCATAGATAAAGAAAGATGGGATATTTGACACTACAATTGGAAGCTTTGACGGTGCAGAGACATGCGAAATCGTAGGTATTTACTTACTACATGAACTAAGCAAAATAATAGATAGAAATGACACAGGACTCTACAGGGATGACGGTCTCATAATCTTAAGAAACTGCAACAAACAAACAAAACACAGACAAAACTAGAAAAGCAATAATAAAGATTTTCAAAAATAACGGATTCGACATAGATATAAAAACTAACCTAAACGAAATAGATTTTCTAGATGTTAACTTCAACCTAAGAAAAGGCACATACAAACCATACAGAAAACCCAATGATAGACCACTCTATATACACATATCTTCCAACCACCCGCCTTCTATAATCAAACAGATACCCAAATCGATTAACTGAAGGCTTTCCGACAATTCCTTCAATGAATCTATATTTAACAAAACTAAGAAAGACTACGAAACAGCCCTAAAAGATAGTGGATTCCCAGCAACACTCACCACAGAACACAAAAAAGGCCAACAGGAAAAGAAATATCATATGGTTCAACCCACCGTACAGCAAAAATGTAAAAACAAACATAGGAAATATATTCTTCAAACTTTTACACAAAAACTTCCCGGAATCAAGCACCCTACACAAAATATTTAACAATTACACAGTAAAAATCAGCTACAGTTGCGCCGAGAACATGGCACAAGTAATAAAAAAAGCACAACAGGAAAATTATAAACAAACCACACGAACAAATTAAACCCATGTGCAACTGCAGAATAAAGAACGAATGTCCCTTAAACGGTAATTGTTTACAAAACAATGTAATATACCAAGCCATGATAAAATAGCCAGATAATGAAGAAAAATTATACACAGGAGTAACTGAAGGACCCTGGAAACAAAGAAATTATGTACACAAAACATCTTTCACAAATAGTAAATATGCGAACAGCACAATGCTTTCTAAGTATATCTAGGAAATTAAAAACAAAATGCAGACCACACCAAAAATATCTTGGAAAAAAAGGAAAAGATCATCAGCCTACAACAACCAATCCCAAACTTGCAAATCACACCTGTTAGAATAGACAAAATAGAATAAAAAATAAGAAACAAAATCAATAAATAAAGTAAATAATAAACAAATTAGCAAACTATTTTGACCAAAATATTAGACTAAAAATCAAAACAAAAAATCGGCCAAATAAATAGCTATAACTGTTATATAACCATAAAAAAGATGAATAAAAAAAGAAAAAATATACTACGTTACTTAAAAATTGAAAACCAAAAAGAGAAAATATACAGTGTAACAAATAAATAACAACAAATAAATAACAAATAAAATAAATTGATCTAAATACATCCAAATATATAAATAAGCTAACAACCGATACCGATAAACTAGCTGTTAGAAAAAACAAATAAAGATAATCAATCCAAATAAATACATGAAGTAATAAACAAATTAAAAACTGTTCCCGCCAAAATAATAGTTAGAATAAACTACAACAATCAACCTCAAAATTGAATAAATAGCTTTATCTTCCCAAACCAAAACAAAACTATTAAATAAGCTATATAAACAAATTTTTACTACGTTAATAAAAACACAGATCAAAATAAAATAATAATACAAAAATAAATAAATATATAAGATAAGAAATAAAAATAAAAATAAACAATTAAAAACAAGCAAAATAATTTAACCCAAATAAATAAATAAACAAATAAACGACTTCCGGTAAAATAGCCACCAAAATAGACTACCCACAATGCACTACTGACCCGTATATATAATTAGCCAAGAAAAATAACAGCACTCGTGGCCTGACGATTGCATCTAGCATGAAACAGACTATCGCCCCTAAATGTTGACTTCTATGTTCACTTTTATATTTACACATGCTCTATCTCTGATATGGAGCACTTTATCCCATAAATATAGCACATCTTAAGACTATATTTCTTCATATATATATATATATATATTGTGTATTTGGGCAGCAATCCCTCTTTTATACAAGTTTCATTAAAAATGACTGACAATGTACTGTGGTTAAGTTTTATTATATATATATATATATATATATATATATATATATTCATTCCCATAACTAGATACATACATAAAACAATCCATACATTCAGTTAAAAATAAAAATAAAATAATACTTGATAATGGCTAAAAGTATAGCAGAAAGCACTTGTACATACAAAACATCTACATAATTTACATTCAGAAAAGAAGAAAATTTAAATAAAACACTTAATTGCAGTACCTTGTCAGTCATATTTAATGAAATTTATATATATATATATATATATATATATATATATATATATGAGGGTCATTCAGTAAATAAGTTGAATTTTTCGGTATAAGGACTTCTAATACAGATAGAAGCTTACTCTTTTTTATTTTTTTTTGTTTTACTTCTTTTTCACATAGATTTAATTTCTTTTGCAGATTAAAAAAATTTTTTTAAAAAAGTAAGCCTCTACATATAAAAACAAAGTAGAATAAGTTTTTGTGTGATGCATTTTGTTCCTTAGAACATCATCAGACTGGGTTTGTTAACGTTGATATGACTACACTATGAGAGAAGCTGGGAATTTCAAATTTAGAAAGAAAAATTCTTTTTTTTTTCTATGTATTTTGGTCATACAATCTAATCTATTTAATCTAGATTATTGGCTAGATCACTCGTTCCTGCCCATGTGTGATCATATTAACATAAACAAACCCTAAGGGATGAAACACATCACATGAAAACTTTTTCTACTTTCTTATTTTTCTTTCCTTCAAAACTGTTCTATATA
Organism: Acanthosepion esculentum; assembly: GCA_964036315.1. NCBI lineage: Eukaryota > Metazoa > Mollusca > Cephalopoda > Sepiida > Sepiidae > Acanthosepion > Acanthosepion esculentum. Next base: position 73,011,757 of record OZ038506.1, read on the forward strand.
TATATATATATATATATATGCATGTATGCAACACTTTGATTTGTCATCCCAAAATGCAGAAAATGTGAAACCTTTTTTCTTTCTGTATTTTTGTTTTTATAAAGTGTCAGATCATGTAGAATTTTTTTATGAGAATTTTTTCAGACCTTCAACAAAGTTTCCCTTTGTCTATTTGACAAGCGACATGATATCCAAAATCTCTGTTTTTTTTTCCTTTTCATATTTTTAACTTTACAACACTGACAGATAGTTGCCTTTTTAATATTTCTTAATAGCCTTGAAGAATCTATAAAATTGAAAAGTAGTTCTTGAGCTTCACTCGCAGAATCTTTGGGCATTCAACCTCAGCATTCTCATGCTGAGGTACATCAATCAGTAATCAATGCAATAATTATTATTTATATTAACAATTTTCTTGGCTCCTTAACCATTTCAAGTGCTCAAGACTTATTTTTTTCGACCTATATTGTATAATTTACTGTTTTTTTTAATTAAAACAAAACGTTATCCTTTTTCAGCTATAAATTCCTGTTTGATATTTTAGCTTTTTTCTCAATGTTGAAATTCAAAAGAAATTCTTGCCACAATTCAGATTCAGTTTGCCATTGGTTGGATTTTAAACCACTGAGATTTTCTGCTAAATCAGAGATTGTCTTCATGGTAAATTTTAGCAAATTATAGCTTCTTTGTTTATACTCAATGGAATTTTTCTACATGGTGACATTGAGACGTCATGACGAATCTAGAATTTGAGCATTCAGCAATTCTTTTCTCTTTTTCTGATTATTGCAATGGAGTTAACATTTCAAAGTATCATTCAATGATTTTCCTTATATGGAATCTAATCATTTATCTTTGTCCCTGATCTTTTTGCACCCATCTTTTAATGAACTGCAAAAATATTTGCTTCATGCATTAGAAATAAAAATCATTTCTGCAAAATTTAATCAACATTTGCACTTCAGCTCGTGTGTAAAAAAGCCGTTTATGAAAGGCCCAGCTAAAAAAAAAGAAAAAAAGATCAATTTTTATGAGTAAACATTTCTTTTTAAAGGTACAGAACCTAAACGTTTGCTTGTAAAAGCAGAAACATGTTGAAATTAACTGACAAAAGTAATGAGGTATAATTCCTCTTACGAGAAAAGCTTTTCAATCACCTTTCATCAAAGATGATTGTTAATAACTTTTAAAATACCCTTGAGAAAGACGTGAACCCCATCTCTTCTCACTCTGGCATACTTAGACATGTCTAGCTTGTCTCACTAGATCAATTACGACTTAGTAGTGAGTTTAATTCTCAATGGGCCCCCCATACTTTTGGCCTTGTGCCACATCTAAGCTAGGTTTAGAAAATCCCCATCTCTTCTCTCTAGAGAAGTAGGAGGGCAGAATGGGGCTTTTAACCTTGGTTAGCAATCAACTTAAGAAAAGGAAAACACTGAATTCCCCAATCTAGGTAGATGGAATTCATTAGTGTGGCGGGGTGGCCTCAGGGAAGAAAAACTAAGATGGAAACCAATACTTAAGAGTGCATAGGTTGGGCCGAGGCCAATCACCCTACTCAGTGAAATAATTCCATTACAGAAATCTCACCAGAGGCCTTACAATCTGCAGAGCACTTGGCAGATAGCTATTTTATGGAATAATAATTTAAATTTTGTCAATGATCCTCTTTGGTGAGAGTTGACTGAAAAACTGGCTGCTTAAGCAGAATCATGTGACCTGTTTCAGTTAATTTCAAACATGTCTTCACTTTTTCAATTTAAGTTTCATGGTTAATTAACTTCTGAGAATGTTTGGTTATGGAAGCACTTAGTGATTATCAAAGTTTCCAAATTGTCTGAATGGATGAGAATCTGAAGAACATTCTGGAGGAAGCAAAAAGCTTGATTTCTGGTTCATTCACTTTTTTCATGATAAATGCCATATATATATATATATATATATATATATATATATATATATATATATATATATATATATATATGGAATAAGCATTCCACAGAAGTTCTGAGGCATGTAGACATTGTGGCCAGAACACCATAATTGTCTGTTGACAAGTATGTCTTCAGTGGTTGTTGATTATGAATGTTTCCAAATTTTGGCCTTTAGTACCTTATCCCACCTGAGGATATTTGGTAAAAAGGAATTGATCAAGAGTTTGCACATTGCAACAGTATGGTACCCTAAGACTTTCAGCAATATAACTTTGTTGAAACACATGCCATCTTGTCGATGGTAACCTTCATCTTTCTGGCCTTACTCGGAGAAAAATGTGCCACACGAAAACCCATTTACCATGAAGGAAACCAGTCAGCTTTGTCTAAGAAGATTGTCTAAAATGACAAAATGAGATTAGAAAAAATAGTTTACTCATTAGTTCCTAAATACTTTTGTCTTTTAAAATAACTTTTATTTCCGCTTGGCATAATATTAAAAATGGATTCAAATTTGGATTCAGGTTTGAGATTTAAAAAAACAGAAAATTATTTTTAAATGAGTGGAAAAAAAGCATGAAGCAGTTTTCACTTTAAGATTTATGTAGAACATCTCGTTTATGTTCCCCTCCCCGACCAAAATAAAAAAAAAACTAGAAAAATAAATTTGTTTTAACAGCTTTTACACACCTGTTGGTAATTTGTGCAGACTGTACCAAGACATTTGCTGGTTTACTGAAAATGTTCGATTGTAGGTGCTTGAACGAGTGATGGAAGCTGAAGTTAGTTTTTTTCCTGCTGATTGTCATAGGTCAAATTTAGGACTTCTTTATAAACGACTATGTCCTGAAAATTTGATACTCACAGGATATATTGGAAGCAAGAGGAATGGAAGAAAGAAGCATATAATCTATCTAAAGAGCTTGTGTAAGAGGTCATCAATATGAAATTTCCTTCCAATTCAATAAAACCCTTTGCATCTTTAGTGGCTTTATTGCCTTACTTGGGGTGAAATGATTTTTTTAAAAAAGTGAAATCAGTGATCCAATTTAAAAAAAACTTAATCTGTTAAATTCATTTTCACACAATTTTTCACTCATTTTCATGCAATTTCCTCTAGGAAAGGCATGAACTCATTTTTACTTTCTTCTTCAGCTATAGGTTAAATAGCCTTTGATTGCAGCAAATCTAGGAGAAAGATAATTTTGAATTCAAAACCCACAGAAAAGTTAATGGGAAACCATTTTACTATCTTTCTCAAGATCTCATGATAATTCACAGATATTAAAGAAGCTGTGGAGAGCCATGATCAGCTATGCACTGACAGAACATGACATTAAAAAATAGTAACATTAGTAAACTTTTCAAATCAATTATTTTTTTTCAATTAGAGACATTACTGTATTAGTGAATTGGATCCTCACTGGGCACTCCACTTTTGTGACCTTGTGTCAGACTAAGCTTAGTAAATTATTTATTAAATAAGAAATAATTTCAACATAGAACACCTTTCGAAATTTGTGTGCTCTGTTAGCATTCATAGGTCAAGGCACTCTCATACCCCATGCTCTTTACAGTCAGTGCTTTCTTGTATCAAATATTAAAAAATGATCATTCGTTTGAGAATCTGTTATTCTAAAGAAGTGTGCATGTCTGCAAAATGATAACACTTGAATCTTCATAACATTTTCTTCCCTTCAATATTTCGTCAGTTACTCGGTCAGTCTATATATACCCCCCCCCCCCCCCCGAGCCATTGTTCAAACCATGGATCTTCCACTCTCTGTGGGGTTTATGAAAGACTGGTCAAAGGATCTCTGGACGGTTGTTTATATATGCATCAGTTCAACAGTTTTGTTCTCATGCATGCAATACCCGGATATATGTGTAAATTTGGCGGCCGGGAATGTGACCAGGGGTAACCCCCTGGCTGTATCTGGCTTCTTTGATGGCCTACAATGTTTATTCTGGCATCATACACCATGAAGACGCTGAAGGTTTCAAATCCCACTGATGGCAAATATGTTGGCATTTGTATGTTTGATAGATAATTCTAAAATAAATGGAGTTACTATCTCTTCATATGATAATGTCACTTGGACAAAGAAGGAACAAACATTGTCTGTCCGGCCTGGAAAGTTGTTTGCTGTGATAATCCAGAAGAAAGAAAGAAATAATACATTTTTACAAATTGTTAACACAAAATATTGTTTTTGTTCTAAATTTTACAATCACTTGTTATTCCTGTCAATAAAAAAAATCCCAACTTTAGACAAACGCTGTTAAAATTCTTGTTTGTTTTGTGTTTATGCTCGTGGAAAAGACATAAATCCAATTCTTGATGTTTGTTCCATAAACATTTATTTTGACAAAGTCTCTCGTCGCTAGCATGATTAACAGAGAGGAATGTACTCGAACCTGATCAAGTAGAAGTATCAAAGCTGCTACTACCATTGTCAACTTTGACAGAGAACGGCAGAATCGTAGTCAATACATCACCTGGTAAATTGTAATTCTATTGTAGTCATCGGTAAATTTGTGTTCAGTATTTTATTTGTCGCAGTGTAACTCTCTCTCTCTCTCTGTTATGTCTATTCAAGACACGTGGGCAAAATCATGATTCTTTACAGCTTTCTGTTCTTTTTTGTTACTCTCTCTTATTTTGTGGTACTGGTCCCAACATCCACAGTTATTAAGTAGGTTACTTGCTTCTTACCGCTCTTGCCTTTGGCGTTTCCTGAAGTTATTAAAAAGATTTTAAATAAATGCGAAAACAAAATAAAATTTATTATTATCAAATCTATTCAATGTGTACATGAAAAGCACAGTAAAAAAAATCGACACCATTTTAAAATGGAGGAAAGAAGAAAACTTTTAAGAAATTCGAAGCAATAATGTGTCTGAAAATGTTCCTTTTGTCATTGTTATGGTTGTAGCAAGTGTGTTCATATCAGAAGATTACCAGTGTGGAGAGCTGGCAGGATAATTATTGGAACTTCGGGAATAAAATGAACTGACACAATGGTTTAAAATAATGTTTTTATTTATTTTCTTTAGAGTGATGAGCGAGTCCTTTGGTATTCGGCATAGCAAAAAGTTTGTTAATAAGGCAGATATTGGTAGCAGTCTGGAGAAATTTCCGGTTCGCTATCTACTGTCATCTTGATTGCTCTTTTCTCTTTTACTCATTAATGTTTCTTGTGGCTTTACTGCTTTGCATGGGGTGATAACGATTAAAAACAAATATCAATCTGTATAGGTTCCCATTTAATGCCGAAATCTAGATATTTTGTACGCAATTCTATTTTGTTTTGGAGGTAATAATGGATACAAGTTTTATTAATTAACCCTTAGCTGGAGGAGAAGAGGTGGCTTCATACTTTTCCTTCTAGTATTTGTGCGTAAGTGAATATAACGAACTCAAGTGGAGATGGAACTCGGCTCTCTAATTAACAATTCTGAACCATTATCCATTAATTCAACGGTATATAAAAGCTTACGACACCTGGTATTCACAAGCTGTCACGGTGATCGTACGAGAACCGGTCTTACAATATGATACGGCCGTAAGCCCCTCGGTGAGAATTTAGAAAGAAAAAACAATTTTACAAAATGTTTAATTTTTGTTTAATTTTAAAAGTGTTCATTTTGAATTAAAATTCTAAACTGAAATTTCCGAAGTGTCAATTTCGTGATGCTTCTTTTATGTTTCTATTGATGACTACTCGAAATTTTCTTTAAGAAACTGAACTCAATTTTGTGATTTAGATCTCGTTAACACATGGAATTCAAGTGTCCAAAGAAAATTTGGAATGTTAATGACTTTTCAGTGTTATAGCCAAAAATTGATTGTTAATTTTAAATAATATAATCAACTTTGTTCAGGATACAGTTTCTCATCAGTATATGTATATTTATATACTGTGCAAAATCCGGCCTTCTTTTGGTTGGGATCAAAGCGTAGTATATGTTCTCATTTTAGACAGGAGAAATCCCCTGATCCTGGAGATTCCAACCCTACAACAGCACCTTCCTAACTGCACAAGGAGAGGTGGGATCGATGTAATATCTACTCCAAAGTGATAGTGGTCGTGGGCACTGGGGAATTTCTTTCTTGAGTGCATATGTACGCGTATAGGCTTCCCACACAAGGAAGACCTTGTGTCATACCTTAGTGGGCGGGAGGGGGTGTAAATAGATAAAATTCTGCTAAGATAGCTGTGTATTTTTCGAAGTCATCTTCACTTGGAAGATTAACGAAACGTAATCTTCTTACCGCCTCTCCCCCTCCTGGTCAGAGCTAAGCTAAGAGAAGAAAATGAGTTGAAGAGAGCTACAATGTAAGTTGCCCTGACATTGCCGATTATAAGACAAAGGTCACTTACATGCACTGACATGCCAGATGTCATCGGATAAGCGCCCAGTTACGTGTTGGACCCTCTTCGAGCTCGGCGAAATGCATCAGTTCAACATAACTAGAAGCCCTCCAGAGCCATGGTGGCTCGATATATGTCCACAGCTCTCTGATTATGTTGGTGAAATTTACTGCCTGCGAATCGATCTCATCCACACGTCTTATATATACTGGGCTCATTTCGGGTGAATGTTGTGGCTACACCATTCATCGGAAATCTCCAGAATGCGCTTCAAACATTTTCTGGGCAACGTATGACAATGTATTATCCTGCTGGATGTACTCCATCATGAGTGGGGTACATAGTGTTAATGAATGGTCATGAAACAGTGTGACGTAATGGTCACCGGTTCAGCCAGTGTTCAGGTGGACCAGTTGACCCAACCCATATCACGCGAGCAAAGACACTTCGACGTGATGTAGTGGTTAGCAAGCTTGTCTCGCTAGATCAATTACTGAGTAGTAAATTTGATCCTCACTTGGCGGTCCACACATCATTTAAATCCTCACTGAATACACTATACTTTCGGCTTGTGCCACATCTAAGCTACAATATATGTAATGGTTTGAATGATTGTTTAGCTAAATTAGTTATGATTGGGTAGTGAGTTCGATCCTCACTGGATGCTCCATGCTTTCGTCTTGTGCCACATCTTGTGCTATGCGCAGAAAATCACCATATCACGATAGCATATTCCGCACTATTATGGTACCACTGCCAGCCTGCACGATGCATTCTTGACATCTGGTATCCACGGCCTTATGGGGTTTACGAACCTGAGCATCTGCCTGAAATATCTGGGATTTTAACCCATCGGGCAACATCAAATTTGCCAGTCTTGAAGCGTCCAAAGACTGATTTCACGAACCCAGTGTTGCGGTGTTTTCTGCTTCTATATCTCATAGAAGCTAAAGATCGTTGAACTGACCACAGCTGGTGCCACTGCATTGAATATGGATATGATTAAAACCAGTGTCGATTGTCTGTTGCCGTTCTAGCCAAACACCTCGTGTTATGATCATAAAGGATCCGTAGTCGGCGACGACCGCGCCCTTCACAGTGGGCTGTAATGCCTTCCATTCCCGGTACACACGTGAACCCGTCGATTGAGGAATGTCAAATATCTCGACAATTTCAGAAACATAATCTTCCATTCGTCTGGCGCACATTATCTTGCCCTGTTCGTTCTCCGATAACCCACCTTTCCTTTTCCATAAGAAGCAGGTGTTTACACTGGTCCGAGGCCATGGCTCCTTTTGGGCTTATTAGTATATTTACATACATTTCAATTCATATACTGGGTGCGATGGATAAACTGTCGTCTAAATTAAGCAAAACTGAAAGTAACACTGACATCTCATTTTAACAGATATATTTACCAAAATTGCACAAAAATATCCTCAAATACTAAAGAGTAAATTTATTCAATAAAATCGCCATTGGCTTCAACCATGGCCTCCAAACAACTTCAGAATCTCCTGCAACTCTTCTGGACGGTCTCCTTGTTTAAATTGGTGAATGCTGCCATAATCCTTGCCTTCAGTTTATATTTGGTATTACAAGTTTTGTTGGTCTCTCGCTCAACTGCAACCCACGTATAATAATCAAGGGGGTTGCAGTCTAGGGAGTTAGGTGGCCCGATGGAAGGGGGATGTGGTTGCAGAAATTGTCTGACAATCATGACTGGGTTCTCCTGTTTGTGTGACATGGTGCGGAGTCCTGTTGCCAGACATAGGGGCTTCCAACAGCCAACCTCTTGATCCAGGGTAGCACTTGATGTAGGCCTTCGTGTTGAGTCTGACGCCCTCACCAACAAATTCAGAACAATCAGAGTGGGTTTTCCTACGTAATCACTATCAGACTCCTCATCCAACTCTTTCCGAATCCCTAGCACTATCCTCACCCAAACACTCTGAAATGTGTGTATTGGATCCTCCGGCGTGAATGCCAAGCAGTACAGCATGGCATTTCCAAATTTCTGGCACAGTGAATTGTGTCATGGTGCTTCTTTTTTTCCTCACAGACGGTGCAGTCGATAAAATCAAAAACAAACAACGCGCATGCGCAAAATTAAAAATATAAAACGATGACAATTTACCCATCGCACCCTGTATTATCAACACCATCGGCTTATGGTCATATCACATTGAAACAACTGTTCCCGTGCGATCACCGAAGTTAAGGAACGTCGAGCCTGGTCATTACCTAGATGGGTGATTGCTTGGTAATACTAGGTGTTGTAAGTTTGGATGTGTGGGTGGTGTAATGGATTGTTAATCGGAAAGCCGAGTTCCATTTCCAATTAGGTTCGTTATATTCACTTACACGCAAATACCATTGCGAAAGGTAGGAATCCATCTCTTTTCCCCCCAGCTATGGGTTAATTAGTAAAACTTATATCACTAAATCATTATTATCTCCAAAATATCTTAAAATAAGAAAAACTATTTTCTGGCTTTAAATAATCTGCAAAAACTTGGTAATCCATAATAAACAAGCGTTCTCTCAGTGGGGCCGCGTGCATTGAGCACATCTTGGGACTTACAATCAACGTAGACCTCTAGTTGAACTCGTATATACGACCCATCGCTAAAGATGCAGGAGAAATGGACGTGTCCTTGTACCGCCCCCAGAAGGTACCTGACTCCTCCTTAAACCTGCTATCTTTACAAGAGTCGGATCAGACAGGAAATAGAGTACTGCTGCCATATATGGGCAGGAGCTGCCCATTCTTCCCTTGTCAGTTTCGACAAAGTCTAAAAGCATCTTGGCGTCCTTGTGCATGACGAATCATTTTCCACCCTACAACCCCTTTTCTCACAGACGAAAAGACTGTAGACTCTCGCTGCCATTTCGCTATTTCTATGGAAAGTGTTCAGACGAACTACATTCATTAGTTCCACCAGTTCTAGGCTTCACGGGTAAAGACCCGCCATGCCACGCACGTTGCTATGAACCACCCTCGTCCCCTTTGTACTCCATTGGTGAGATGTAAGTTCCACTCGAGCAGCATCTTCTGACGAACCACTACTTTGTGGAACCGACTCCCAAGAGGATGCTTCCCCGATCACTACAATCCTAACCTCTTCAAGTCTAGGCTTAACTGTTATCTTCCTCACATATCCCCATAAAGTGTGCCTCTTACTTTTTAACCCATACCTCGAGTGACTTTTGGGTCTCGTACAGGGTGAACATCATTGTTAAAATATATTTCTTATTAGTGTAAATGGATACATGTATTTCAGTTGACCTCTCTGTTTTTTAAACTATATAATTGTCGTCTACCTGTTTGGGTTTTCGAAAATCTTGAATAAACCTAATGTGCCGTTCGGCAAGTTTAAAACCGCCATATTGCCAGTTCATTGATTCTAACTTTATTTTCGTATCCGAAACATAAAGAGAATCATTTCTGGGGAATTAATCCATTTTTTTTATGATTCATTATTATTTCTTATTACTAAAAACATTATATTTGGTGGGCTTATTTTCTCTATTAAACTTTTGAAAACCCAGGCCGGTATGCGACAATTATGAAAAACAAAGATCTCTGTCAATCACGTGTATCCGCTACATATAACAGATATATATATATATATAAATATCAAGAAATATAGTCTTAAGGTGTGATATGTTTATGGGATAAAGTGCTCAGTATCAAAGATAGAGCGTGTGTAAATATAAAAGTGAACATAGAAGTCAACACTTAGAGGCGACAGTCTGTTTCATGCAATCGTCAGGCCACGAGCATTCTTTTTTTTTCTCGGCTATTTAATGTTCACTTATATATATATATATATATATATATATATATATATATATATAATGTGTGTGTGCGTGTGTGTGTTATAGCATACCTACAGATGATAATGGGTATGTCCCGGTTCACATAAATACAGTAGTAAATACTGTATGTTCATCTGAAGCTGGAGACGAATCTCCAGCTGTGCTGGTTAAACTCTCTGCCTCCGGTCTGAGAACATCTCCAGACGAGGCTATGTCGAAGGGCACAGTCTGATCTCGGGAAATCTCTACCCGACTCCGTTTTATACGGGGTCTACGGGGAAATTTTTGGTCGAGCCTACGGGCTCGGATACCCCACACTAAATTCGGCCTTGTGTCACTTCTGACCGCGTGCGCCGGTTGGTATTAATCCTGCAGTAGATATCCGACTGCAGACCAACATACAGTATTCACTACTGTACTTATGAGAATGGGAAGTATACCCATTATCGTCCGTAAGTATGTTACAACACACACAACCAGACACACGCACACACACACACACACACACACACACACACACATATATATGTATTTAGGCAGCAATCCTTCTTTCATACACATTTCATCAAAAACGACAGACAAGGTGCGTTTTTTTATATAGTTTCTCATGCGATCTAATAAGTTTTTTTCTTTTCGGATGATAAATTATATAAAAACTGTCCGAATGTTCTTTTTATCCGAGCGCTTTCTGCTATATATATATAGCCATTTTCAAGGATTATATTTTAACTTTTAAAATAAGAAATAGTTTGTTGTATGTATGTTTTATAAAATGTTTTCATTTTTCAAAACACAGTCGAGATGTTGTGTCCATGTTCAAAGTTAATATTATTAAGTGTTGGTTTGTTTGTTTTTATTAATAAGGCTTCCATTATTTTTAGCCTTTTTTTTGCATGTAGATGATGCTATTATATTAGTGTTGTTACTTGTGGAACCATTCACAAGTAACTGTCCTGACGAGAACCGTAATGCCGAAACCCAGGTAGTGCGTTTCGCGTGGATTTTTCCTAATCTTATATTTTATTAGCAGTTCTACAAATTCAATTTTTCTGAATTGTGTATTAAGCATTTTAAAAAAGATATCCAGGCATTGGCCTGATTCTAGTCGTGCCTACTATTTTTCTTTTTAGTATTTTATATATATATATATATATATATATATATATATATATACACACATATATGTGTATATATATATATATATTGTAAAAGGATCACTCCTACAATTTTAGACATAAATTATGGCGGTAGGCGAATGCTGAAACCGTAACTAGAAATTCAGATGTTCACGTCAATTCTGAGTCATCCTTGTGCGTTCAGTGAAGTGAAAACAAGTAAACGTCATCACAAGCTTTTGTTCAAGTTTCAAATTTGGAGACGAACTAACAAATACCAGGAAGAGCTGTGGTTGCTTTGGTCAACGTTTAGTGCAATTATTCGTGTTTAACACGCTCTTGTGTATAATACTATTCGTTTCACTTTGATGGGTTAAATTTGAAATGAAATTTAATATTTGTTCAACTTCTTATCCGGTTCGTATCGGCTAAAAATAAACTTTTTTTCATTATGATCTGAAAGTTTGCACGGTATTTAAAGCAAATGACCGGACATATCCACACGGAAAGGCATCGATCTGGCAGCGAAATTAAACATGCACCCGGAGATATAAACATTGTGGCTACATCATTAAGTAAGTACTACATCACTGGACGGCAATGAAGATAACGTCGTTTTTGAGGAAGAAGGACAAGATGGCTCTGTGGACGACGACATCAAAGATGACGAAGACTTCCCTGACAACATTGACTCTTGAAAAGCTAGAGCATGGCAGGACGAGCCAGGTACTTATTGGAGCGCTACACAGAATCGACTATTTTTTCAACATCTTTAGCAATGGATCCGATATATGAATTCCACTTGAAGCCATGAATCCCTCGTTCAATGCAAGGGGCCTCATTGAGAGTACAACCGTTCATAGTCCTGGGAATGACGATAAACTACATCCGGCAGCAAGACCTCTGATCGGGAGATTGGAAGGTTTGAGGAATGTGGGACCACCTCTTAATTGCTGTTGTTCCCCGGTCCATCCTGACCCGGAGTGGTAGCACCTGTTAGGGTCCCAGCTATGGGCAAATAGTGAACCCTCCAAACAAAAACAAAAGTGTATATGCAAGTGATTGCCAGTAAAGGTTTTTTTTATTATTCTGATGTCTTTCCCGAATATGTCAAGTTTGCTGAGCAGCTCCAACAGATCTTTGTGGCATAGTTTGTCGAACGCCTTTATGCAGCCGATGAAACACAAGTGCACGTTCTACTGCATTTGTATTGCTCTTTCTGCTAACGTTCTGAGCATGAATATCGCGTTCCTTGTTCCAGTGTCTTTAACGAACCCGCACTGTTCTTGTCCTACCTCTGGCCTGATTCTGGTGCGCACTCTATTCATCAGAATACGGATGATTAATTTTGTTATGTGGCTCATTAGGCTGATTGTTTGGTGGAGTTCACATTCATTTGCGCCTGGTTTCTTAGGCAGTGCTATGAAAATAGATCTGCTGAGATCTTCTGGTATATCCCCACAGTTGTAGATTTCATTTATTACTTCCGTAATCTTATCTATATCCAAATCATCTAAGGCTATCAGCGTCTCTGCTATTATTCCGCCTGGCCCTGCCTCCTTGTTTCTGTTCAATTTGGCCAATGCCGCTTCTACTTCGGTTTTTAGAATTTCAGGCATGTTGGTAATTCTGTGTATTGCTGGTTGTTCTCTTTCGTCGTGGAAGAGTTCTCCAATATATTCGTTCCAGCGCTGAATACCTTTTCCTTTTCTAATATGAGCGTTCCATCTTTGGATTTTATGCCGCCTGATAACGAGCAAGTCTTCTGTCCTGTTAGTTCCTTTATAGGGTAAGTATTCCATTGTCGGAATGTCGGCGACTAAACAGGCTACCCCACCTCATGTTCTTGCGAGTAAAGTAGCTTGTTAGCGAACCAGTAGGATGAAAAATAAGACCTAACAAGAGGCGAAAGAACTCTCTGAGTCAACTGCCAGCTAACTAGTGATGGTGTCTCCATAAAGCACCGTGGAGAAGGCAACAGGAAACCACTCCACTATTAATTCCAAGAAATATCATGGCAAATAACACAATCATTATGAAACCTAACGGCTTGAAGTGGGGTTAAGTCTGTGGGAATTAACTCCTCGCCCGGTAAGGACCAATATGTGCAACAGGTGTTACCTGACCGTTATCCAGCGACTGCTAGCAGAAATGGCGTAAAAGAGATAAAATTCCTTGGAACCTATCCCTCGCCCGGAAAGTAATGACATGAACGATCGGTGTCACCGGACAGTTATATTGCGATTTGCTGGCATCAAACAAAAAATAACTCTTGGGTCATAGAACGTTCGGACGTTGAACAACTGCGGCCATTTAGAAAATGTAAAACAGGAGATGAGTAGGGCTAAAAGTCAACATCTTAGGTATATGTGAAACTAGATGGTATACAAAGGAGATTTTCTCAGTGACAATCACAGAATTATTTATGAAGGTGGAGAGAAAAAAGATAAAAGAGTAGGAATGATACAAGATCAAGAAAATTCAGAAATGCATTTTGGGATAATACCAATTATCCAAAAGAATTCTGATAGTCATGTTGAAAGGAAAGCCTTTCAAAGTAGTTATCATAATAGTGTATGCACCGAAAGCACAAAGTAAAGAAGAAGAAATCGAATCTTTCTATTCCATGTTAGACAATGCCAAGGCTCATTGCAAATCATAAGAAGTCATAATTATCATGGGAGACCGGAACGCCAAAGTAAGCAGGGAGTGGGCAGGGGATGTAGCAGGAAGATTCGGACTAGGAACCCGCAACGATAGTGGATAAAAATGGGTCCAATGGTGCACGGCCAATGGCCAGGTAATAACCAACACATGGTTAAAAAAAAATCCGAGACGATTATGGACATGGAGAATCCCAGGAGGAGAAACTAAAAACCAAATTGACTACATAACTATCAACAAAAGATTCAGGGATGCAATGGTTCCCTGCAAAACCTATCCAAGTGCCGTCTGCAGAAGCGACCATCGCTGGCCGGTCCAGCTACATAAGAATGTCGAATTTTTATTAGTTCCAAAGAAGACAAAGAAAACAAACAAGACCGATATACATGGGTAAACAAATATATATTAATACAAAAAGACATGAACAGTTACATATTGTTTGTATGGAGAAATTATGTGCGTGTGTTGTAAGTGTTCGTACGTACGTGTATTGTTCTTAGCGCGTTCCCAGAATTTGGGAAACGCTCTATCTGTGAGAGGTCACATATTGGTGTAAGTGGAAAAAGAAGGATTTTACCTCGTCTCCGTGCGAGGTAGCGGCCCAAGGTCTGAGTCGAAAAGAGAGAGAGAGAGAGAGAGAGAGAGAGAGAGAGAGAGAGAGAGAGAGAGAGAGAGAGAAGGGTCAGCCAGTATATATAACCAGGGAAGAGAGACCCCTGTTGAAGGATTAAGGAAACTGAGGAGGAGCTAACTCCGACATACTTAAATGAATAGTGAAACTACGGAAACTGAAGAAGCATATCGCAGTATCGACATTGCAACACAACTGAAGGGAAAATATCTGGACAGTGTGAAGAGTAGATTCGAGGGGCAAAATGGAAATGGAAACTCGAAATGGGACACACTTTAAGAGGCTTTAATGACATCAGCAAACGATGTCATCCCAAAGGAGAAAAAACGAAGGGATCACTGATGAGATTCTCAACATGACAGAAAACTCTGTCAAGACATGGAACGGAATCCAGAAAACTACAAAACAGAATAAGAACCAAATGCAGGAAGAAGAGTGGCGAAACCAAAAAATGTGCAGAGAGAGTACCACAAACAAATGAGATATTCATTAACCAGGCAACTACTACGTCTAAATACATACATACATCTCTCTCTCTGACTCTCTCTCTGGCTCTTTCTCTCTCTCTCTCTCTCTCTGACTCTCTCTCTGACTCTCTCTCTCTCTGACTCTCTCTTTCTGACTTTCTCTCTGACTCTCTCTCTCTCTGACTCTCTCTCTCTCTGACTCTCTCTCTCTCTCTGACTCTCTCTCTGACTCTCTCTCTCTCTGTGACTCTCTCTCTGACTCTTTCTCTCTCTCTCTCTGACTCTCTCTATCTCTCTCTAACTCTCTCTCTGACTCTCTCTCTCTGACTCTCTCTCTCTGACTCTCTGACTCTCTCTTCTACACCAGGACATAATTTCATCTATGAACTCTTGACTTCCCTTCATCATTCTGTTTGTGTTCTTTCTAAAGAATTAGTAAATCTATTTTTAATCCGACACTTTTTTTTATTAATTCAAACGTTATTTTTAGTGGATACGCACGTTTTTTTTATTTAAAAAAAAGTCCGTCTACTTCAAAAATGGGTATCCACTAAAAATAAGCTATGAAGTAATATAAAAATGTTTGATGAAAAATAAAGTCACTGATTCTTTAAAAATTGCTTCGTTTACGTTTCAGATACGAAACTTAATAAGTAGGGGCTTTCGACAATAACTGAACGAGGACATGTGTCTTCTGTAAAAGGGTAAATATAACAAGGTGAGCTATGACAACCGTGCAGTCTAGGGTACATCGGAAGAGACGGTGGTTTCTCCAACAAAGGGGGACGTAGGATCGAACCCTCTGGAGAGCACATTTTCTTTATTAAATTGTCTCCGGTGTTAGACACTATTAAGAAAAATGGGGCGTCTATTTTGAAACGCGGCTATCAACACTAAATAATAAAAAGTAAAGTTTGTCATATAAAAAATGTTATTTTGCTTGTATTCACTCTCTGATGATTTTCTTTCAACCCATACACAAGGATATTTAAATATACAATGGGAAATAATATAATAATAAAGGGAGCACGGACTGAGGAACCGGAGAGCCGAGTTCGAATTCCAGTCGAATCCATTACA
This sequence comes from Acanthosepion esculentum, assembly GCA_964036315.1. Lineage (NCBI taxonomy): Eukaryota > Metazoa > Mollusca > Cephalopoda > Sepiida > Sepiidae > Acanthosepion > Acanthosepion esculentum. The sequence continues at coordinate 73,027,849 of OZ038506.1, forward strand.
TTCACTTACGTGCTAATATCCTTGGGAAAGGTATGAATCTTCTTCTCCCCCCAGCTATGGGTAAATAGCAGGGCAGACCGGATTCTATAGCCTTGGATGGCAACTGGTCTACCGCAGAAAGCAATGGCAACCTACTGCGGGAAATAAATCTGCCTCGTCAGTCATGTATCGATTACCTAAGCGTGTATCACGCATGGCACATCGCTGACTGATAATATAACCTCCTGCTACCACCACAAAATGCTGTTATACCGAAGCAGTTGAAATCGGATGTAATCGCAATATCTTTTCTTTCTTTTTTTTACTCATGTCTGGCGTTGCTTTTTTGAAGGACTGACGTGCACGTGATACACACGTGAAATATTTACTGACGTGCACGTGATACACACGTGAGATATTTACATGAAGTCGTGCCTTTCATTTTCTTTGATCGACTTAAGAAATATTGTCATTAATTTGATAAATGATACCTGGTTTCAGTGATACTTAATGTAGCCCCGGCCAATTTCCTTCCTTTTTCTCAGCTACACAATGCAGTCGTTTCTTTTTGTTTGCAGCATGTAAAAGCGGATATAATCGCAGTATCATCTCTTATTCACTTCCGGTGTTGCTTTTTTGGGGCATACTATAAAATGATATTGGCGAAATTATCGTAATTAAATCAGTTCGACAGGTTTAAACATTTTGGTAGCCCTTTATTTCCTCTACTCTATGTTATAATGTAATTTATAATACCTGTTAGATTTTTTAAATATACAATTAAAAAAGCCAACATTCACACTCTTTCCAGGTCTTTTGAACAGGAGTAGAGGTTTATCCCTTGTTTCCAGTTTAGGATTGGGTTTCTGGTTCCTTCTAAATTCTACTCCAACTCTATACTTCCAACGCCTCCACCTAAACTCTGAAATTTATATCATTATTGGGTTTCCGGTTCCTTCTAAAGTCTTTTCCTTCTCTTTCACTTCCAGTAGCCCTCTTGTGTCTTAGTGGCGTTATCGCCTTGCTTGGGCGAATTGATTCAAACTGGAGGAAAAAATCGATCAACAAAAGAATTGCTTGTTTATAAAAGTTACAAAAGACCAGATTAAAAAGGATTAACAAAAATTCATTTATTAAAAAAATACTTTATGCAAATAATATGCAAATTAGTTATCACCGTTAATTCAGAGCCACTAATTTGCGTAATATGCAAAGCATGTGCTGATAGATATAAATAATAAAGCTCCTTTTTTACGGTCTTATATTTATTAATATAAGCTAATTTTGTTCTACAGAAGGATGCTGAGGATACCATAGACCGAACATGTGAGCAACGACAAAGTTTTAGAGAAAATGGAAACAAAAAGGAAAGTTAGACTTGACATCAGGAAGAGACAGTTGACATTTCTAGGGCACATAATGAGAAAAGAGGGCTTGGAAAATCTGATACTCACAGGACAGATTGAAGGCAAGAGAGGCAGAGGAAAACAACGCATAACCTACTTAGTGAGCTTGATTAAAAATGGATGGCGGAACAGGGTTTAGGAGAAATAACAAAAAGACACAATTTATTAAGAGTACGAAGGACAGGAAATTGTGGAGAGCCATGATCACCTAAGTGAAAGAACACGGCACATAAAAAAAAAGAATCTTCCCAAGCAATACCTCTTCTTTATGAGGGCGCTAGAGTTAATCCCTGGCGCCTCAGCCGTCCCCAAACAAGAAGTGCGGAGGGGGCTTGTGAAATGCTGACCCTTGGTCCATGTACATGTGGGGTACAACTGCAAACTCAACATTGCGTCATATTTTGTTCAAAATGGGTCTAGCAATGAATCCAATAAATAAAACCAAATTTAGCGGGTTTTACATTTATTAAAGGATTTACAGCCATGTTACGTTGAAACACTAGTTCTAGTCCGATCACCGAAGTTAAGCAACGTCAAACCTGGTCAGTACCTAGATGGGTGACCGCTTGGGAATACCAGATGCTGTAAGGTGGGATGTGTGGGTGGTGTAATAAATAAAGACTCGGAATTGGAAGCCGGAGAGTCGTTTCAATTCCAGTCGGTCTCGTTATATTCATTTCCGCACAGATACCTTTGAGACAGGTATGAATCTATCTCTTCTCTCCCCCCCAGATATGGGTTAAATAGTATGACTTGTATCAGTAAATCAGTATTAGCTCCAAAAAATTCATGCAATCCAAAAATAATTTCCGGTTTTAAATAATCTGCAAAAGGGGATAAACCGTAAAGAATAAATCAGACGACCAATCAAAATAGATTTATTAATTTAAGCCCGTTCCCGCAATACAACTCTCCCGGGAAAGGGTTAATCCCTGGCGCCTGAGGTGTCGCCAAACAAGAAATGCTGAGTGGGCTGAGCAATTTTTACAACCATCGCTCATGTACACAAAAGCCGCCCTTTGCAAACTTCACGTTGTGCTCCATTTGTACAGCGTGGGCGTACAAATAGATCCAATAATAAAACCCTGTTTTTGCGAAATTTACATTTATTATTATAAGCACGAGTCTCATTGAGGGACCTCGGGTAAATCTGTGGCGCCTAAGTCGTCCCTAAAGGCAAAGTGCTGAAGGTGCTTCAGTCATTTTTGACCCCTGGCCCATGTACGTTTGTATCAAGGAGATAAAATTACAAATAAATCTATAATCTAAGTTCCATATATATATATATATATATATATATATATATATATATATATATATATATATATATATATATGTATGTATGTATGTATGCAGGTGTGCAGTGAAATAGGAAAGAACACGTTAGGTAGATAATCCGGTGTTCCTTAATATTTAGCAATATTTTCAAAAGGACAGTGCCAATTCTCGCTTGACAAGGAAGCGGGTCCAGACACCTTAACTCTACATAACTTAAAAAATTATGTTAGGGGTCTCGGCTCTCGCTTTTGAAACATGAGAACTCTTATGTAGCGGAGGAATCATATTTTTAAAAACTAAAAATATTATTATATTATATATATATATATATATATATATATATATATATATATATATTACTAATATATGTTCAGTCCCAGGGGCTCGTCCTCACCAGCTATACCTCTTATTCGTGAGGGGACTAGTGTCGTTACCTGGCGCTTAAGAATTTCCAAAAGGGGAAGTGAGCAATTTTTCTCCCTGGCTCACGCACGCTTAGGCTCCCTCTTTTAACTCAACTTTATAGTTATCTTGCGATCAGCTGTGATCTAAATGCTGAGGTCGTTTCAAGGCAGAAATACTTCATTTGAGTAAGTAAGCAATTTTATGATAAGGGACATCAACAAAACTTGCTTAATTATAAAGATCACAAAATTATGACAATGGTGTCTTTGTCTAGCGAATGTCGTAACAGTATGAAAGGAAGGTACCATTATGAAAGGAGGGTACTTCTTGGGGGTATATATTGAAGTTATTTATGTGGCACTCTGTATTATCAGAATTGTCGTAATTAAAGCAGTTTGATAGATTTTATATACGGCATATTATAAAATTTATCATTTAGACTATTTTGTGACAATAAAGCCACTAAAACGCAAGGGGGTTATTGAGTGTTAGACAATATGAGAAAAACACTATTAAGGAGAGAAGACAAAAAGTAAGAGAAGATACTAGAGAAGGATTCACACTGCATTTCAATTTTTGAAGGTTAAAGTTGACTGAGAATCAAGAAACCGGAAGAGAAATAGGGAAAAATACGACAGAAGAAACTGTTATCATAGAACTTACGGTTACATGTAACCATTTCAACTGCAAAACGATGAGACCTAACCGCCAATCTAGGTACCATAGAAGAAAGTGATATTTATTCTGTATAAATTACAGAAATGTGGCACAAGGCCGAAGGGGGTATTGGGGAAAGGACGGTCTTCTTCGGTCTTAAATATAACTTAGCTAGCCGCAAACACTGACACAATCGTACGAACAATATTACTTACACCAAAACAACAAATTCATACGTACCTTTCTTACTACAACCACCATAATACCTCACTGTCTCTATGAAAATACTAACTAGTCCCCATATTTACCATAGAAGAAAGTTCATCTGAATAATTACCATGAAAGTATTTATCGAAAAGATACCGGGAAGTTTCGTTAAGGTAGTAGGAAAGGGACTGAAGCCGAGATGTCAGGTCATGACCAGTAACACTGCAAATTCTTCTTTGGATTTTATTAAGAATCTTTAAATATATAGCAGGAGCACAAGACCAGATCTGGCAGGAGTATTCAAATCAAGAACGATTGGTAGACTTATAAAAATACAAGATAGATTCTGTCGGGAAAAATAGCCATGCTGATAGAAGGCAAAACGCGTTCGCTCGGACGTTTAAATGTGAGCAGTTTCGTTTTGGAAGCGTTAAAATGAACAAGCCTTTCTTTGCCCCAGTTCACAACAAAATCATTTTTTAGATGAGCTACCAATTAGACTTTATCGAACCGCTTAGACTTACTATTTAGGCGAGAATAGTTGTCATCATCAGCAGAGATACCAAGTTGAGAACTGATGACATCAGGAAGGTCGTTGATGAAAATTAGAAACTCCGTAGATCCAAGGATAGAGCCCTGGGAAACACCTGCATTTATGCAAAAAGATCTAGAAGAGTGGCCATTCAAGATAACTTTCATTTCGCGATTCAATAAGAAAGACTGAATCAGTTCAAAACTTCGTCCAGAAATACCATTTAAAAGCATATTACCTACTTCCCTTTACTCCCAATCTGTTATGTCAGGTCATTCTACGAGGCTTACTGGTAACATGGGAATTACTTGCTGCATAGTTGGATTATCGGTGCCTAAACCAGTTTCTCCATCAGGCTTTTCTGGTGATGAGGATGGTTATTCCGAGCAGGACTAAAAAGAAGATCCATCAAATGGCAAACGTTCTTCAAGGATGAAGGGCCATCTAGAACCATCGGGTAGGCTAGGCTCCATAGCTATACATGCAACCACTATTGTGATGACATAGCATTGCTGGGGAGAGCTGAAGTCAACGGCCTGGGCTGAGAGTTCTTCTGAGTAAATCAACGGTCACATGTCCATGACCAAGACGAGCCTTCAAGTTGGAGGATATCATCTGTGGTTTGACCTAGAAAGGAATATGATTAACCGGGTCTATTTTCCAATAACATGCGATGCATGACTGAATACTTCTTCGGCGTTCAACACAAATAGGTGGAGTGTACTCTGGTCTCACTTGTGCAGTGACCCTACGATCACATCTGGTCATGGCACTGATCATGATGACGACTCCCAATCTGTTATGTACATACTGGGTAGCTATCACTTTCAGGATAGACAATGGCTTTATTTGAATAGGTAAGTAATTTGAAACAACAGAAATGTGGTTCTACAGAAGGATGCTGAGAATACCATGGACCGAACATGTGAGCAACGACGAAGTTTTAAGACAATGGAAACAAAAAGGGCACATAGTTAACATCAGAAAAGGACAGTTGAAATTTCTAGGGTATATAATGAAGAAAGAGGGCTTGGCAAATTTGATACTCACTGGACAGCTCGAAGGCATGTGGGGTAGAGGAAAACAACGCATAACCCCACCTAGTGAGAGTGAGGGAATGAAGAGCGGAACGGGGTTTGGAGAGATGTTGAAAAAGGATAGGAAACTGTGGAGAACCATGACACCAACGTCCTGAAGGGACACGGCACGTAAAAGAAGAAGAAGAAGCAATTTAATTTTAAAATTCATCAGAAAACAATGGTGAAACTAAATAAAGAAACTTTGACATTATTTTTCCTCGCCAGTTTTGTTTTCAGAGTCGTGGCGCAAAACGCTTAAGAAAGATTGTTTTCTGCAATCCCCTTCTCACAATTGAAACATTCCTGGCCCCTCGCTACCCGCCCGCTATTACTATGGCAAAGTTCTAACGAGTTACGTCCCTTATTTCAAACAGTTCAGACCTTTACATCTAGGAACCACTATGACACAATCTGTACTCCCTTTGCATGCCTTTAGTAAGGAGGAAGTCCCATTTAGTTCGTTCCCAGCAAAAACTGCCCAATCTTCACTTTCCAAAATTGACAAAGTTCAAAAGGATTTACGCGGCCTTGTGGGTGATAAATTATTTCCCACTCTACAACCTCTCTCCCACAGAAGAAACGTTGTCAGCTTTTCACTTCTCTGTCACGATTTTCATGGCAAATTGTTCACATTATTTACATGGTTCGGACTGTTGTCCTCATCTTTATTGCCATATTCACGATATTTCGGCCGTTGTACGCTCCAGCCTTCTTCAGGTAATTGGAATTTCGAAGAAGTCAGGAGCGTATAACGGTCGAAACGTCGTGAATATGACAATAAAGATGAGAAGAACAGTCCGAACGATGTAAATAATTAAATACCTCATCTCAGAAATATAGATAGCTATTCATGGGAAATGTTCAGACGAGCTACATTCCTTATTTCTCTCAGTTCAGACCTTTACATCTCGGAAAAGTCATTCGGCTTATCCATATTCCCTTTGTGTTAATTTGATAAGGACTAAGTTAATCTCTGATAGGTTATTCTCTACAACTGCTACATGGTTGAACAGTTTTTTTTTATGTCAGATATTCAGGCGACCTTCATCCCTTGGGTCCACCACTTCAGACCTTCACAGCGAGGACTTCATTTCCTTCATATTCCACCGGTAAGGAGAATGTTCGGCTTACACAGCTTCTTCCCTAGTTTCTTCCTAATTGTTTCTTTGTGGAATAGACTCCCGAGAGGATGTTTCCCTGATCGCTACAATCTTAACCTCTTCAAGTCTCTGGTTAATCATTATCTATCCTACATATCCCCGTCCCTTCAAACAACCTCATTTAGGACTTCTAGTTGGTAAACAAAAAGAAAGAAGAAAAATAGCAGATAGCCAATATGAACAT
>OZ038506.1:73039735-73184735 GCA_964036315.1 Acanthosepion esculentum
ACAGACACAGACACAAACATACACACATAAATATATATAAATATATATTTGTGTATTTAGGCAGTAAATTCTCTTTTAGGCATGTTTGATTGAATAAATTACAGTCATTATATCTGCTAATTTAAAAAAAAAATCCGTTCAGATTCACGAATAACCTTCCACGTATTCATATTAAAGGATGAGAGAAATGTGCCATAACGGTTTAAATCACCTCTTTCCTATTTCTCAAGTACAGTAATGGATAACAGCACACAGCTTTGTATAACTACTTATACCCCTGAACAACACACAGTTTTGTACTACTTGCACCTCTGAAGATGATCTTGGAAGAAGATCGAAAGTACTCGGGAAATGAAAAGAAAAGTAATTTAAACAGCTGTAGCACATTTCTCTCATCATTTAACATCTATATATGGAAGGTTATTCGTGAGTATGAAAGGATTGTCTTAAAAATTAGCAGACAATGTTTGTTATTTATTCAATCACACACACACACACACACACACACACACATATATATATATGAACTAATTTCGTTTGTTTTTGCTATCAACCTTTTTTAAATAGGTAAAATTAAAATAACAATATACACAAACATTGAAAGAATTTGGAAAAAAAGAAATTTATTCACCCGAACTTTACATCTTTTTTAGATATATATTTATTTAATTTGAAAATTCATTTTTTTTTTACATTTTTCCAATTTATATGATCAGATAAAAAAAAACAACAACTTGGATTTGTTGAAATCCTTTTTTGTCATGAGAAATGAATTTTTTTGTTTTTTTGCTTTTGTTTCATGGACTTGGAGGGAAAGCAGATGATCCACAAGTGACAGGCGAAGCTAAAAAGAAAAAAAGCGGAAAAAGTCTATGCGTTTTGTTTCTGTCAATTGACGCAGCAAAGTAGAAGGCAGAAAAAAGGCCCCACGCGATCAAATCTCGTGACGAATTCTCAGCGACGCGAGAAGCCAAGAGATAAACGAGATTTGTTTTTTTTTTTCATTTTATAATTAAAAAAAGATCTGTTTAGCAACAATTAGATTTTGATGAAAGCAGTTTGCATAGCAACCAACCAGGAAGAAGGAAACTTCCAAAGGTGGAAGCGCCTTCTGTATATTGAATAGGAGAAAAGAGAAAAAATATTATAATTTGACCAGAGAGATGACATCGCACCCGACTCTCCTGCGTTTGTGCTGGATGGCCTTTTTTATGTTTGTTTGAATACTTGAGCAAGAAACATATACTTTCGTTGCTTACTAGCAATAACCTACACCCGGAATCATCCCATCATATCATTCTCGATTTAGATTCATTTCGAAGACTACATGATAATTTCAGGCAAATCTGAGCGGTCCCATATATCACACAGGCTTGTTAAAATACTTTTTAACTTTCACTGAAGATTGCCTGAAAAAAATCTCTTTCAAGACCAGGAATGGGTGTTTTTTTCTTATCTTGAATAAATGAACCGCTTTTCCTTTGTTGGTCTAGTTAGGATGAAGGGCTGAGTGGTTCCTGATAGATTTCAGACATTTTGTTTATTGTTTCAAATCATAGACCAAAGTGACGCTAAATTTGACGGCTGCTCAACGTGATTTTTATCACAGACAGTATTCTTGTATCGGTTTTACCTAACCATTGACACTTATTTCCAGAGAACATATATGAGTTTCCAACGATTGGAAGATGTATAACTTTGATATACACTTCACATATGCTTTGTGTCACCAGGGGTAGCGTTACGACGAGGTGTTCTATTTTGGTCATCTTTCCAAACTGATGTCCCGCCAACATAAGCAGGCGCACCGAATGGTTGGCTGGTCAACAACAACTCCAAAAATTCATTAAGAAAAAAATCTTGAATTGAGATATACGATATTGTGATACTTCCTGTCTGATAGCAATAATGACGTATAAGTCACCAAACAAAGCATTTGGTAGTGGCTGGGCTTTCAACGTAGATGGTTTCTTTCTTTCTTTCTTTCTTTCTTTCTTTCTTTCTTTCTTTCTTTCTTTCTTTCTTTCCCCTTTGTCCCTGGCCATGACATTTTACCTTTTATTTCATTCTGTCCTGACTAATGCTTTGTCTCAAAAACCTGCACAGAAGACTCGTTAAAATCCTGCAATGTTTTTGTCTATAGAGTGAAGTACACCCATTTACAATATATATAGATTCGATCGGTAAAGTCTCCCATTATCATCCGGCACGCTGAACTCTTACGAGCACGAACCCAATGTATCCCATGTGCTATAATACACGAGAGGCTCATACTTAAACGGCAAAATACAAAATGGTTTCTTAACGTGCACGCGTCCGTTTGATTTTCACTAAGACGTCAATGGAAAATCCTACAATCGGTGTGGGCGAACAAAATTTCATTAACTGTAAATCGTCTTTGCCAGAAGAAAAGAAAATTTTTAAAGTAAAAGATAGCAGAAGAGAAGGAGAGAAAAAAGAACTTCGTCTCCAAAAGATGTGACCCTAACAGCAAAAAAGCAGTGGGTGTAACACCTTGACTCAATGTGTTTAGATATTGTTGAAGTAATACTTTAAGACGGCTAACAAGAAACAATCACATTATATATATATATATATATATATATATATATATATATATATATATATAAACACTGACATGTATAAAGTGTCTTCCAAATATTAATATTGATTTGTTGGTACTTATATAAGTATTGCTTTGTTGTCATTAATAATTTTGTATGATTAGTTCTGAAGCATAAACTTCAGCTATTTTTAAAAGCTTGATTGTATAACGAAAATATCCTTTGAACTCAGACTGTGACACATATAAAATAAAATGAATTTACATCACGTATTTACCTCTGAATATTTTTTTCAAAATTATTATCTCTTGTGAAATCAGGTCTTATTTTCTTATTAATAGATTCACATCCCACCAAAAAAAGAGAAAAAAAAAAGCACATACACTCACGCAAACATACCACCACCACCAACAACAACGATAATAATAACTATTTCTCAGTTCGGATATTATTATTATTATTCCGTTTCTTTCTTTGAGAAAAAATGTAAATTTATTGACGGTATCCACCGAGCTGTTCGTGTTCAGATGAGCCAACACAACATAACCAAATATCTTTATCGGAAAAAATTTCACTAAATAATCGGTCTTTTAAATATATTATCTATCTGATGATCACGTCACAGAAGTTTCATCAGACTTTGTTCTTTTTATTGGTCCAATTGGATTTTGAATGAATGAAATTACCTCTGCCTTTTCCCCTACAATTACAGGCTTGGTGAAAATCTTAGGATTCCTCAAGTAAACCTTGCTTTATGCCTATTGCGCCAATAGATAACATCCAATAGAGGGCAGGTCGATAGGACACTTTTCAAGAGCGTCAACAGATCCAGTTCACCATTTGTCATTTCTTACTCCTGTTTGCATCTATGGGAAAAGCGCCCGCCATTGATTTCGACTTCCACACGCATGCATACAAATGTGGTTAAGGTCATTACATTCGACAGTTTTTTTTTATTGGTTTTATTAATAATAATTTTTATAAAATAAGAGTAAAACAAAAACTTTGAAATCGAGATAAAACTTTTATTTTTATCCATATTTTAGTATTTTTTTTTTTTTTTTAGTTAAAACAAATATTCATTTTTTGGTTTCTGTTTTTTGGCTTTTTTTTTTTCGTAGGGAGGGATTTTTTTCTTCACTACAGATGTTTTAAAAATATAACAGGAAGAAATTTTTCATTATAAACCATACGAATGTTAAAAATAGTAATAAAACACCCAAGCTCCAATTGTTCTTTCGGTAGGTTTTTTCGTAATTTTATAAAAACTTTCTTTTTACTTTGGTTATTTAACTCTTAACTTACGAATTGATTGTAATTTTATTGTCATTATCATCGTTATTGTTAAGTATTATTATTTCATACCATTTTTTTAAAAATATATTTAAAAATATTAAAAAAGATACACTAAAACCCTGGTGGAGATGTAGTTTTAATCAAATAATGTAGGCTTCCAGGACCTACACCCACCGAAATAAAAGGTATGACTACAGCGAAATAGTCTAGGTCCCACGCCTGGTAGAAAGAGACAGAGAGATAGAGAGTGATATGTGAGATTAGATAAGCAAGGCATGAAGTATTGAAATGCCATTAAAAAAAACTGGCTTTTTAAGGCTAAGTTCAAAGGAAAGAGGACATTGGCCTACAGATGTCTTTTGTGGGGTGGGAGGAGGAAATAGTTGGGGAGGGGGCTTGTGGGGGCAGACGCACGGCATGCAAAGAAGCTTAAACTAATGGTGCTCTGCCGCTAGCGAATTTAGGGGCCTTCTTATGTATTTGGGGGGCGATGTTGCCAGTAAGGAGATATACTCATTTAGAGGTTAACCTTGACGCTGAGGGTGGCCTTTTCCTGCGGAAAGAAAGAGAAAAAACAGAGATATATTAGACAGTGATAAATCATATGTGTATTTACATGAACATCAACTCAGATTAGGTTAGATTATGTTGATTAATTTAACGACATATCAACCCTTTTGGGGTTATTTAATAACAAATGTCTTACAGGACAAAAATCACAATGAATTAATAGACAGGTTTAGACATAAGTCCGTTTTATACTAGAGTCAAAAATGTCGACATATGTTCGGATTATATTAGAGTCGAAAGGTTAAATATTGGTCCGGTTTACATCAGATGCATAAAGTTCAGTTTATACTAGAATCATAAAGGGATACATAGGTCTGGTTTACTCCAGAACGGTAAAGATAGACATAGGTCCGGTTTACAGCAAGAAGGGTGACCTACATCCAGTTTACACCAGAGAAAAAAAAAAGAAAAAAAAAGAAAGAAAAGTTTGATATAAGTACTAATGATAAAAAAACATATTTTACTCGGCTTTATCAGTTATGTGCCATGCGTGGTACACGCTTAGGCGATCATGTAGCTTTTGATAACATTTCTTTCTGCGGTAGACTAGTTGCCATCCAATGCTATAGAACCCGGTCTGTCCTGCTATTTACCCATAGCTGGGGGGGGAGATGAAGAGAGTATTAACACGTAAGTTAATGTAATGGATTCGACTGGAATTCGAACTCGGCTCTTCGATTCTTCAATCCGAGCCGCTATCCATTACTCCACCGTCGGATTTATACGGATTTCTTTTTGGGGTTGAGGGGAGTCTTACCTGTCTGCAGGAGACGTAGTCGTCGTATTCTAAGCCCCACCGACAGGGCAAAAGTAGTACAGGCATATATATATATATATATATATATATATATATATATATATATATATATATATATATATATATATATATATATATATATATATATATATATATATATATATATATATATATATATATATATATATATATAAAAAATAAGTAAACGCTACACAGGAGGAACAAAAATAGTAGATTATATCAAGACGAGAAGTTAGCAATCTTGTCAAAACTCTTCAACTGCTACATAATGAGCTGAGAAAATTTAGGGATGTGTGCAAACCCCAAAATAGTTTTTGGCTGTTGAAACCAGATGAAGTTTGCATTCAAGTTCGAATAATATGGTTTTACATGACATTAAATACGAATGTAGAGGACTCCATTTAAAATCAAAATATAACTTGGCTTGACAATCCCTATTTATAGATTTAATAGATTATCTCCGCGTGATCTGTAGCTAAACATTTGAGGATAGGATGTTCAATGCCGATCTTCATTGATGCAATTGAGACCTTCCTGATGCAGTTAAAGCACCGCTGAGCTTGTCATGTGGCCTACAGAATACATAAAATCCTCATGTGAAACCAGCTAGTCAGTAGACAAAGGACTGTTGGACGTCCGTGACTAAGGTATAAAGACAACCTAAAGAGTAACCTCTCAGCTGTCAATGTGCCTCATAGTAACTTCGAGCGAGTTGCCCTGGGTAGAAATAACTGGAGATATTTGTGGCAGAGTGCTATCTGAAATGTCGAAATCAGTCGTATTGACCGGCTAAGAGACGAAAGACAACGGTGAAAGGCGTCAGCAAATATTCGGGTGGGTATGTCACGAGATCCTTGTTGTTAAACAATATGTGAACTTGTAAGCAGGTCACTAGCGGGACTGAAGTGTCACATACGACACAAACATAAAAACTGAATGAGGTTGTCGGATCCTGAGACGTCGAAATCGACGGGAGTGTCCACGTTCGCCGATTGAGCACTATGGAAAGAGTGAATTTCTAACAGCTGCACCTCCTGCTTAACGCATAGCTCTTCACCAGAATTGAGCACTCTGGCTGCTGGTCTAACGTTTATAAACATCACGTATATAATACGTTAAAAGATTCACTTTCTCTGCCATGCGCCGATAGCTTAGGGGTATAGTCTTTCACTGATGCTAAATCGGTCTAGGTTCGATCCCGGCTTGTAGCAATCGGATGTCTAGCCACACTGTGATACAGCGAAACAGGCTGTCTGTGGATATATAAATTTTCTTTTCTTACATTTACTTACACCTTTGATGACACCTGTGGGTAAAAATTAGGGGGACATAATGAATTTCGGCAATTTTATGCATAAAACAGCCTTGTTTGCGAGATGTCTTATACGAACAATTGCTGCCAAAGGATACTGAATGAATATATATATATATATATATATATATATATATATATATATATATATATCACAAAGTGTTGAAGGCAGTAGACTTCGAATAAGATATAATGTTTATCATTCTTTCGAAAAGGCATCTGACTTTATTGGAATTGTAAATATAAAATTTAAGAAAAATCAAGACAATGAAAACTTACGACGCCATTGTCGTCGAACAATGTGATGAGGGAGTTCCTGTTCACCTGACCCCAGTCAGAAACGGTACAAACGATATCATTTCCTTTAATTTCGGGGTCCTTTTCGAAATTCTTGGCCCAGATCTGCGGTAAAAATATAAACCAAATTAATCAGTGAAATTTATTGATACTGTATTTTTCAGTGTATAAGACGCACTTTCTTAGCACTAAATTTGATCTTAAAATTTGCTGCGTCTTATACACGTGTGACTATATTTAAATAGACATGCATATTTTAGTTATGAAAAAGAGTATGGATTTCAAATGTGCAATTCGCTTGACCAATCAGAGTGCTTGAATGTAATTCATGGCGCTTATCGTCTAATCAAATTTCAAAACTTTATTTTCAAAATAAGGGTGCGTCTTATGCATTAGTGCGTTTTATATTCCAAAGAAACAATAGTAAATGAAACGAAACTTTTGCAGAAAGGTAGCAAGACAGAAAAGGGTGATATGTTTTCGTAAAAGAAAACGATCTTTTAAATAGATCTCTATTAACGATTATCCCTGTTGTAATCAGGGCATTATTGGGTATTGATAAAGAAGGGCACCGAAAATTATGCGAGAACAATTCCTGGACACATCAGCATCTGAGGAGCTACAAAAGATTACATTGGGCGGAAGTGTAGATATCCACAAAACCCTCCCACTCTAAAGGAAACATCCCCAATGTGCATAGATAACTCTTCTACAGTGCACTTTTTACTCATAAACCCTGAAGTGGGGTTTGATAATTAGGCATTTAAAATTACTCTCTAGCAAAAGAATACCACATCTAATAATAATAATAATAATAATAATAATAATAATAATAATAATAATAATAATAATTTAAACTAATTTAACTGGTCTCGTACCTTGATATTTTGTTGTGCATCGAGGGTGAAATCACGGTTGATGACGTACTCGAATGTGAAGCTTGGTAATGAAGTAGTTTCAAGGAAATCTCGCTTGATTTTCCATCCTTTCAGGTTCTGCAACTGCGTTTATTACAAGAAATATATATATATATAAATGATGATAGCAAAAGCAATCATATAGAACAATTTTCTATTCTTCTTTGGATATTAAAAAGATATATTTAAAAACAAGTCGAAACCACAAAACAGTGCACATAATAGGGAAGATTGTGCGTGTGGCGGTGTCGTCCGGTAATTATACATTTAACGTTCTTAAAACGCAATGAAACACTAAATGCACATTTATACATCCAGCAGCTGCAACATGTCCATAAAAGTTTGATTGAACAGCGCACCCCGCTTGTCAAGAGGAAAATGATGTTGTCTTCCATGACCACGCAAAGCTGTACACTGCAAGAATAATACTGAAAAAAAAAATATTGGAAATCAGTTGGTCTGTTCTGGCCCACTCGTCATATTCACCTGACTTTCCGCCAATCGATTATTACATTTTTCGATCGATGCGAAACACTTTGATCGGGAAAAACTTTCTGTAATGAAAACTCTGGATTTTGCCGAAAACCTATTCACATCAAAACCAGCGGAAATTTACTTAAAATTTATCGAAGCGCGGTCTGGTGAGATTTGAACCCGGGTCTCATTGACCGGAATGCTAATATTCCAACCACTTTATCATACACCTGCCATAAATACATAGCAAATTCTATGTTTATTAGGTTAAGTCAAAAGTAATTTCCGTTTTCAGGAACCAATTGTCATGACGACTGTATCATCCTAACTAATAATCATACGTAGCAGTTAAAAATAAATTTGGAGTGATTTCTAATATAGCTTCGTTTTTGCACAAAAGTGTCAGCGTACACAGTGGATGAAAAGAAAAATGTTGTCCTTCCCCATGAAAATGAAAGATTGTATAGAGCAAGAATAACAGAGGAAAACATTTTGAAACTCAGTTGATCTGTTCTGCTCCTCGCCTGCCATATTTTCTTGACCTTGCACCAACCGAGTATTACCTTTTCGATCGTGGCAAAACGCTTTGATGGGGAAAACTTTCTCTAATGAAAACCAGATAAAAGAGCTCATCGAAAACTTTTCTTTTACATCAAAACCTGCGGATTTTTACTCGAAAGGTATTGAAGAATTGTCTGATAAGCGACAACAAATCATTGCAAATAATGTACGTGTTTAAGTTGGGTGATAAACAAAAACAGAAATGAAATAAACAATAATTTGTATACAAATTGGCTCCTCGACGTGGTGTAATGGTTAGCAAGATTTTCTAATTAGATCGATTACGTCTGATTATTGAGTTTGGTCCTCACTGGGTGCTCCATACTTTCGGCTTTATGCCACACTTAAGCTACGTTTAGTAAATAGTTATAATTAAATAAATGTATGTTTGTGACGTATAATTTAGTTCAAAATGAATGTAATCATATAAACTGTTAGTATAATACTCGTCTTTTTATTCTATTGTTCATCCAATGCAAGGCTCAAGAGCCAAACAAAGTAGAGTCTTAGTAGATGAGGTAGTTGTAAAGACGTAAAGGGAAGGAGTACATGTTATGAGGATATATGTAAGATGGATAACGGTTGGCCCTAGACTTGAAGAGGTTAAGATCGTAGTGATCGAGGAAGCATCGTCACGGGAGTCTGTTCTACAACATAACAGTTCTGGTAAAGAAGCTGTCTGAGTGAAACTTCTTCCTTACCAATGGAATACGAAGGGAATGAGAATGAGTCAACCTTGTGTATGTGCGGGTCCTAGCTGTGAAGGGGTCTGAAATTGGGGAACTAAGGAATGTAGTTCGACTGAACATATGTCATGAAAATAATGACAGAGTATTTAGGGGCTAGCAACATTTTATCTGTATCACTTATCACCCACAAGGCCGCGTAAATGCTTTTGAACTTTGAAGAGTGTAGACTTAGGACTGGGTAGCTTCAGGAGTAGATAGATTCGCTGGTCTTTTGAACAGGAGTAGAGGTTTATTCCTTGTTTCCGGGTTAGGATTGGCTTTCCGGTTCCTTTCTGCTTCAGCTGTGTGCTCCTAATGCTTGTCCTTTCCTACGCTAATATATGTCCACAAAGTAACCCTCCACCTTGAGTGGCTCTTGGGCCGTGTATTGAAAAAATACTCTATTTTTGGTCTGAGTCTTATAAATTTAGAATAGGAGAAGTCAGGTACTTTCTGTAGCACTACAAGAAAACGACAATTTTACAACATCTTTAGCGATGGTCCGTACATGCGTTCCATTTGAGGTTTTGTTGATGGATTTGCTTTTTACGGCTTATCAACCTTTAACGACTCGACTAGAATTGGAACTCGGCTCTCCGATTTTCAATTCCAAGCCTTCATCCATTGCACCACCCGCACATCCAAGCTTACAGTACCTGGTATTCTCAAGCAGTCAGCCATTTACGTACTGAGCAGGCTTGGACGTTGCTTAACTTCGGTGATCGCACGAGAAAGGATGATTCAAGATGATATGGTCGTAAGCCCTTGAGGTCTGGAGTGAGCTTGAGACCCAGAAGACGTTCAAACGAAGGTGCAGGAATAGAATTCAGGACTGGAGAAAAATTAAAGTTTGCTCGGTGATAGTAAAACGTTACTAGTTTGGTTTTGTAGGTATTTAATGTCAGTATTTCCTCCATTGAGCTATAAGGTCTAAGTGCGAGGATAGTAAAGAGGCTAGGTGAGAGGCTAGATGAGAGATTAGGTGAGAGACTAGGTGAGAGGCTTGGTAAGAGTCTAGTTAAGACGTTAGGTGAGAGGCTTGGTGAGAGGCTAGGTGAGTCTATGTGAGAGTCTATGTGAGAGTCTATGTGAGAGTCTCGGTGAGAGTCTAGGTGAGAGTCTATGTGAGAGTCTATGTGAGAGTCTCGGTGAGAGGCTAGGTGAGAGGCTTGGTGAGAGTCCAGGTGAGAGTCTAGGTGAGAGGTTAGGTGAGAAGTTAGGAGAGGCTAGATGGGAGTCTATGTGAGAGTCTAGGTGAGAGGCTAGATGAGAGGCTAAGTGAGAGGCTAGATGAGAGGCTAGGTAAGAGGCTAGATGAGAGGCTAGATGAGAGATTAGATGAGAGACTAGGTGAGAGGCTTGGTAAGAGTCTAGTTAAGACGTTAGGTGAGAGGCTAGATGAGAGGCTAGGTGAGACTCTAGGTGAGAGGCTAGGTGAGACTCTAGGTGAGAGGCTAGGTGAGAGGCTAGGTGTGAGGCTAGGTGAGAGGCTAGATGAGAGGCTAGATGAGAGGCTAGATGAGAGTCTTGGTAAGAGGTTAGGTGAGAGGGGAGGCTCATGTCATCTAAATTTTTATGATAATGTATTGGAAATAGTCGTACTCGATTAACGAATCGACAGTCGTCAAGTAAGATGAAACATAAAAATGTCAAAAATAATGTCAAAACTGTCAATAAAATCAATCACATGTTTGTCAAATATTATTTTCTAGAAATATTTACTCAAATCGTCTAAGCGTTTTTATTTCTTTGTAAAAAGACAGAAATGATAACATTTATTGTTTCAACTTACTCTCTTCATTCTGCTTGTGCTGGTGTTTTCCAGTGTGACGTAGCGACCGCCGTTGTCAACCTCGGCAATGGAGATGACACCTTTAGAGGATCGCTGCATGGTTACGCGACCTGTTGTGATTGCGGTGGAACCTGCAAAATGAGCAACAAAACTGGGTGAACGACTTGCACGATTGCCCATTGTACTACGTGCGACTGAGTTGGAGACGTCCTTTTCAAGTAATAAGGGGTCGGGTCCTCCCCTTACTAATAACACAAGTGCTAATAATCTTTCGCGCTGCCCTAGCGTCCCGCCGCGCACTTAAAATCCTTACTGGTGATGTTCATCTGCTTGGCGCACAATTTGCACATTTTTAGTCCCGTTTGTTTTTACTGCGCGGCGGACAAATCCCCTGTGGTATACGAATAGTAGCAGGTAGTACAATGAACAATCGTACAGGTTGGGACCCACCACCAAAAAAGAAGCACCCGCAACCAAAAAGGGTTAATGGCATGCAGAGTCCGAAATAATTTAGGGAATCAGACTTAAAGGATTTATTTTTAGGCTCTTATGAGTATATTTATATTTGCTTGAAAAAAAAATCCCCACAAGTTTATGGCATAAAGACATTACTAAATATATGATAATTTTCTAAGCGTAGCACAAGGCGGAAAGTATGGAGCACCTAGTGAGGGTCGAACTCACGACTCTGTCGTAATTGATCTATCAAGACACGCTTGCTAACCATTACACCACGTCGAAGTGCCCCCAAATGATTATCTAAGCGTAGCTTAGATGCGGAACAAACCCGAAGGTTTGGAGAACCCAGTCAAGATCGAACTCACTGTTCAGTCGTAATTGATCAAGCGAGGCAAACGTGTTAACCATTACACCACGTCGAGGTACCCAAACAAGTTTAAATATATGAATTTCTCAGACGTGTTTTCTATGGAAAATAACATTCAAATATTTAATCAACTCTTAACATTCGCCAACGAAAAACTGTCGGTGTCGAATGTTGCAAGATGACTTAGTGCTTAATTTCTAATAGGTTCAGTGGCGTCATGGCGTCCCCCAATTGGCGCCCATGGCACGTGTCGTACTTATCATACTTTGTAGATAGGTTACTGCTAAACCACCGTGGCTTTCTAGATACGCCACTAAGGTTTCTTTTCCCCTTTATGCCGAGAATTATATCTAGATGTTAATCTGATATTAAATTTTGCAGTATTTTTTGAAAAATTACAATGAAAATAAATGCTATTAAATTTGAGTTTTCTGCATTCATCATGGGATAATTGCTATAATTTTTGTTTTCAAATAGAATATAACTCGTACATAGCAAGAACTTGTTTACAGAACTTATAACGACAAAAGCAAAATCTTGGCATATTTCTTCTCTCCGTTTTTTAGAGACTTTAAAAGTTTTCGAAATATTTGTAACTCGTTTGGTACCTGTCTCTTCACTGTTGGCAAGATGATTAAATTTCAGATCTAAATTGTTTGTTTATTTAAAATACAGCTTACGACAGAAATACATCCTACATAATGACAAGACATTAGTGGCATTTCAGCTGCACCCTGTACGACATTTACAAGAAAATACACCCATTTTTTTTTTTAAATACAAGTGTTAAGAATATGTAGTTAAAGGCCAAGCTGATAAACTTTTCTCGTTACCCAAGGGTTGTTGCCAGACATAAAAGGGAAATTAATCCTAGCGACACAGATGTCCATTTCAGTTATATTCAAATGGTATGTGTAAACATGTGTATTTTAATTCAATGACCGATCGAAAAATATTTCTCAGACATTTTTAAAAAAAATTTTAAAACCCTTTTTTTTAATTATCGAATAATTTCCGAACGTTCAAAAATAATTTTATGACTATGTTGTTTTTAGGGTTGAAAAAGAAACTTTTTTTTTCCTTTTCTTGTCTCCGACGTCATAAATTTATTGTTCGGCCCAGGGTAGGTGTTGTCTATCTTATTAAAGATAACCTGTGAAGCCACTTTTATAAAGGAAACCAGTGTCTAGCCCGACGTGCTTCAGATCATTCGGCCATAAAGCACGTCTCAGCCTATTTTTACGAGTTCGGTACCTGTCGCTTTGCAGACAACAAGACGATCGAATTTTAAATCTAAATTGTTTGACCATCTAAAAGACTATATTTATTAAAAGTTTATTTATTAAAAAATATATTCAGTTTAAATACAGGACGAGTCATAAAAATTACTTCAAATGGCCGAGCATTTTGGTTTACTCTCTTTTCCTGTTACCCAGGGATTGTTGTCAGACAGAAAGGGAAATTAACCTTCGCAGTACATATAGTCATTTAAATTTCATTGATATTGTGTGTGTAGGTATTTTAGAGTGTGTCCATATATATTTTAAGTCAAGAAGTAGATAGGTTCACCTATCGCCCGGTTCACACTCCTTTTAAGTCTTTTGCTCAGGAGTAGAGGTTTATCCCTTGATTTATGTTTAAGATTTGGTTTCTGGTTCTTTCACCTAAAGTCTTCTCTTTTCACACCCAGTAATCCAACGTCTTAGTGTCAATGTCACTTTGTTTGGGATGAAATGATTAAAAAAATAACAAACGTGAAAATATTTTTACAAAATTAAAAAAAAGAAACTTTTAAAATATTTCTATTTATTATCGAATAATGTCAAAAAATTACAATAAAATGTTTATAATTATTTGATTGTTTTAGGATTTAAAGATTCTTTTTCCTTGTCTTCAATTTTATAATGTTATTGTTCAGCCAAGGGTATAAGTTGTCCAGACTGATTGGGGGATGGAAGCTATTATTCTAATGTCATATTTCAAAGTTGGGTGTGGTGTGTGTGTCTTTGTGTGTAATTCAAATGATACAAGCGCATGTAAATCCCTCACACAGAACACAGATATGCACGTATATAATATACACGCACACTTAGTATGTAGAATGAAGTTTTTAAAAAATGTTTATGACATGAAGTACGTAAGATCAACGGTTGTTCAAATAAAGAACTTAATTCTGTTGCGATCAGAAAGCGATGATGGTTTCTTAGTCAAATTTCCAACATTTTTAATCTTAAAAAAGAAGTTTCAATCAAATTATTTCGAACTCTTGGGTTGAGATTGTTAAATCTATTCATCCACACCATAGTTGTTTGTGTTTGGTGTGGGGGGTAGCATGCAAATCAGATAAAGAAATTTAGTAAAAGAAAAGTCGGGATAGGTGACATGGATATGGAAAACAAGGAAGAACGACCTGGTCTACCAAAATATCAAATGGTTTGTTTCGGTATTGACATAGATATAGAGGGTAGGATGGGTAAATTGTCTCCATTTTAGATTTTTAATTTCGCGCATGCGCGTTGTCTGTTTTTGAGTTTGTCAACTGCCCAGTACAGTAGGGTCAGTTGGGCACTGTTTGTGAGGAAAAGAGCACCTTGACCAGAAATTTGGACATGACATGCTGTACTGCTTGGCATTCGCTCTGGAGGCTTCAATACAAACATTCCAGAATGTTTGGATGTCAATATGACATCAGTACAGAAGATTCGGAAAGAGTTGGATGAGTCTGATAGAGGTCACGAAGGTACAGTAGCTCGGAAAACTCACTTTGATCGTTCTGATAAGAAATGAACTCCCAAATTTGTTGGCATGGGCGTCAGGGTCAACACAGAAGCCGACATCAAGTGCCTTTAGGTGATAGTGTTGCCCTGGCTCAAGAGGCCGGCTGCTGGAATATCCTATGTTTGGCAATAGAACTCTGCACCCTGCCATACAAGCAGGAAACCCAGTCAATTTCTGCGACTATATCACCCCTTACATTTAGCTACCTAACTTCCCAGACTGCAACCCCCTTGATTATTATGTGTAGGGTACAGTTGAAAGAGAGACCAACAAAACTCCTTGTAACACTGAAGATGAACTGAAATGAAGGATTATGGTAGCATTCACCAATTTAAACAAGGAGACCGCCCAGAAGAATTGCAGGAGATTCCGATGTCATATGGAGGCTGTGGTTGAAGCCAATGGTAGTAAATTTGGTAAATATATCTGTTAAAATGAGATGTCAGTGTTATTTTCATTTTTGCGTCATTTACACGACAATATATCCATCGCAACCTATATATATATATATAAATATATATATATATGGAAAATTATGAAAAAACAAAATCCGAATATGCAAGTTTACTGTTTTAATGTTTCAATGTCGACGTCAGACGTTTCGGTCTAGTAGACCTTCTTCAGGACATAGTTATTAAAACATAATTAAAATTAGACGATATTCAAGTCAACATGAAAGGACGATTGACATAAGAATAATCGTGACTGAATTGACGTGATCGCATTGCAAAACGGAACGCTGATCTTAAAATTCAGTCATTTTGTTTTGATTATTTATTGTCTATCGTCTTTTCATGTTGACTTGAATATCGTCTAATTTTAATTATGTTTTAATAACTATGTCCTGAAGAAGGTCTACTAGACCAAAACGTCTGACGTCGACATTGAAACATTAAAACAGTAAACTTGCATATTCGGATTTTGTTTTTTCATATTTTCCTCATACTGTCGGATCTATATCCATATATTTGCTTACATATATATATATATATATATATATATATATATATATATATATATATATATGAATAAAGAAAGAAAACTTTTCTTTAACACATTTTCTTCTCTGATGGACTTTATTAAGGTCAATGTAAGGATTTTGTTTTGCAACAGAGGTTTAAAGAGAATTAAAAAAATATCCGTCATGAATTTTCCTCATACTGATTCTGAAAGTAAATCTAAAGTATGGAAGATGCTAAGTGATGTAATATAATGCCTAATAAACGTAAGTGAATGAATGTTGTTATTGTTCAATTTTCTTAATGCAATTATTATTCATTTTCTATTTTAATTTGATTAATTAATGCATTTATTTATTTTAAATAAAAGGTTTTTCCAGTTAACCGTTTACTTTTATTTATTTTTTTTTACATTTTTGTGGTCATGTATGTTGACTTGGGAAAGAGGTATAACTTTAGGAAGACAAAAGGCAAACTTTTCTTTACAGACATATTTAATCCCTTCGGGAATTTTATTAATGTGATTGTGGAAATCTTTGCATTGTAACTTGTTTTTATACACAGAAGTTAGATGGAGGAAAATAGCGTAAAGTTTACAAATTTTAAATTTGAGAACGCTTTAAAATATTCTTAAAGAAGCTAGCTGTGTCAGGATATATTCATGAAAATGCAATTTTGAATCGATAATGCATTGTTACGAGCCAAATCCCTAAGTAGTTTTTAAGTAGAGAAAAAGCGTTAAAACATTTTAAACGCATTAGTTGCACTTCACTGCACCTCTTTCCATTTCTTAATATAGTTCTCAGCTGTTAAAAAATGAGCCTTACAGAAGTCTTTACCGCCCAACACTGTGGTACAAAAGTGCAGGTTTCTTCTTTCCGCTTTGCAGAGGAAACACATTTATAGATTGTAGAACAGTTATCGTTTCTTTTTATGATTTCGTGTGAAATGAACTAATGGGCACTTCACAGTTCGCAGAAGTGTCTGCTGCATCACGTCATTGCAATAAACTATGTAAAGACCTTACAAAGAAGTGTAGTGCAGGTTATAATACACTTGCATACATTGTGTAGAACTGAACAGCCATTTTTGAATCGTGTTTGCAATTCGCGATCTCGCCAAAGGGAAAAATACAGCCACTTCTCATTTATAACGACCCCGAACTTACGACTAGATATTAAATCTCATAAAGAACGAAATGGTCAACCTGTCGATATTGTAGATTGTATGAAAATTTTGATTGTGTTTGTTTTCTTTTTCTTCAAAATAAATGAAAACAAATAAAATCAACAAAGTGAAAAAAGTAATTAAAAGAATTTCCTTGTCATGTAATGACACAGGACGCAAACCGATTAATTTGGAGCTGATTTTCGAATCTGTTTATTACGTCTACTCTTCAGAAATAAATTAGAAATGTTACAAATGATGCAAAAGTCACATTAAAGTGTATCATGGCTCTCCACAACTACCTGTCCTTTGTAGCTCTTAATAAACTTTGTTTATTTGTTATCCCACCTAAACCTTCTCCACCATCAATTTACTCAAGCTTATTATTTTTCTATGTGCCGTGTCGCTTCAAGACGTTGGCGATCATGGCTCTCCCCAACTTCCTGTCCTTTGTAGCTCTTAATAAAATTTGTCTTTTTGTTATCTCTCCTAAACCCTCTGTCTATATTTCTGAGCTGGGGTATTGTATCTATTTACACTATTTACATTGTTCGGACTGTTATCCTCATCTTTATTGCCAAATTCACGACGTTTCGACCGTTGTTCGCTCCGGCTTTCTTCGGTTGATATACGTTTGAATTTCGAAGCTAACCCTTTATTTCGTCCATCGGGATAGATTGTTCTGACACTGAAGATGAGGACAACAGTCCGAACAATGTAAATGGTGTAAAGAATCCATTTACTCAAGCTCACTAAGTATGTTAAGCATTGTTTTCCTCTGACCCTCTTGCCTTCAATCTGTCCTGTGAGTATCAGATTTTCTAAGCCCTCTTTCCTCATTATGAGCCCTAGAAATTTTAACTGTCTCTTCCTGATGTTAAGTATATGTTTCCTTTTTGTTTCCATTGTCTATAAAACTTTGTCGTTGCTTACATAATCGGTCCACGATATGCTCAGCATCCTTCTGTAGAGCCATATTTCAGTTCCTCCAAATCTCTTCTTCTTTGTCCAGCACTCACTTCCAATATCACGTAACAGTTTAGTACTCTTTTCCTTGTTTCTAGCGAAGATTTTCTATTTCTTAATACCCTGCTTAGCTTTTGGAAGGCATCTTCGGCTATCCGAATGAATCTTCGGATTTCAGTGTCGCATTTTCCATTCTCTGTTAAGACACTTCCTAGATATTTAAATTTTTCTACTTGTTTGATTTTGGTATCTCCGATTTGCAATTACACACTTAATATGCCTTAAATAGCGGGTCGGGTACATCGTCTCATTTATCGACCAGTTAGCTCTCGTTTAGTGACCCGGTCGTTTGTGCGGAATTTGGTCATTAAGTGAGGAGTGGCTGTATAGTGAAAACAAATGCGAACATTCGATTTCCGGATAAAATGAAATAGCTTTTTAACAATGGAATACAAGAAATAAGTAATTATTGAGCAATTACGAAAGAATTTAGAATATAATTTCTAACGAATTAATTTAATGGATTTTGATTTTTAATCCGGCATTTGATGGATTTTGAATTTTAATCCGACATTTTAATGGATTTTGATTTTTAATCCGGCATTTTAATGGATTTTTATTTTTAATTCGACATTTGATGGATTTTGATTTTTAATCCGGCATTTTAAGGGGTTTTGATTTTTAATTCGGCATTTAATGATGTTGATTTTTAATCCAGCATTTCTTATTACTTTTAAACGTGATATATATTTTTTTTATTGTTACTTGATTTGTGTTCTGTTTAATATTGAAACTCCAATTGTCGCGGGGTTTTGAAATTGTGCCGCATCTTCGCTCTGTAGGGCCTTCGAATTTATTCTGTTCTCTCTTTTCAAACTGTTTTGTTTCTTCTAAATATTTGCCAGATACGCAAATTAAATCTTGTTCTAGGATTCAGATTGATTTGCAATTCAATTGTGCGTTTCTCTCAGCTTCACATCCGAAGTGAATGAGCGATTTTTCTAATTGAGAATCAGTACAGTGATACATACACCGGTTATGCCACGCCATGAGTCCAATAATAAATCACAGGGCCACCACGTGTACTGCAGTCATGGCTGGATGGTGTGTCGGGCAAGATAGCCTGACCGAACCCATACATCTTCAGGGAGGTTTTGAATTCAGAATTTTCGTTCTCCTATACTGGTTGCCAAGTCAAATGAAAGAAGTCCATTTTGTCATGCTATTTAAACTCATTGCTGGAAAGAGATGAATGTTTTTCCCCAAGGACATTAGTTCGACGTGAATCGAAACAAAATCGATCCGAGATCGAACTCGGTATGCCAATTACATTATCTACACCGATAAACATTACATTATCAGCAATATTATCCAATATATATATATATATATTCAGGTAGCATATCTTCATTTAAGCATGTTTGGATTGAATAATCTAGACATACTATGTCTATTTATTTTTATCTTAATCCTCTCAAACTCATGGATCAATTTCTTAGTGCCGTTACAAAACTGATTAAGAAATACACCGTAGTTTTGCTTATTTCTTTTCTTTATTTTCCCAAGTACTTTCAATCTCATCCAAGATCATCTTCGGGGTGAATTGCTAAGAGAATAATTAATGTAACGGATAGTTGTGGATTTCTTTATTTCTTGAGAGGATTAAAATAAAATAAATAGACACAATATGTCTAGATTACTCAACCAAACATACTTGAATATATATATATATATATATATATATATATATATATATATATATATATATATATATATATATATATATATATGTGTGTGTGTGTGTGTGTGTTTGTGTGTGTGTGTGTGTGTGTGTGTGTGTGTGTGTGTGTGTGACATACGTATTTTTGCAGTTCAGTATTTGTATTTAGTTCTGAAAATGCTTTTCTTTTAAATAGGACGAAAGAGGTTCATATACCCAATCGGGATAAATCATAGTTTGTTTGCCAAAGGATGACTGCGAATACGTTGAGTGACATTTATGCAAAACAATTATTTCAGGTTTTACAAGTACGTGAATTTGCTCATAGCTTTTGATGTAGGAAGATTGTGTTATTCTAAGTGGAGGGGGGTGGTCTGTCTTTCTACTTACAAAATCAGCATTCGATTCTGGATTCGAACCTGAAACTCCAGACGAAAAAACGCAACTATCTCTGATACCAAGTAGGCCCTTGCCTTGATAAATAGTCGCTGCTCAATACCGAAACAAAAAAAAAATGAAATGCGCGTGCGGAGTGAGATCTATAAGTATTAGAAGAATTTGGGGGTAGATGGAGGGTGCGGAACTATGAGTTGAGTTTGTGGGCAGGGTTTCTAAGGGAACACAGAAGAGGGTTGAATACAACATTAGAGTTTCCACTGACAATGCACATCTCTAGATTTCTTCTTAAATCTAACTTAAAAAATGATTGCTTTGCACTTTGGGGGGGATATGCTGGCTTCCAGAAGACTATTCCTTTTTTTGGCACCCACTGCCTTAATTTCGACAATCTTCAAACCGGTTCTTCCCAGAAATTCGCTATTTTAGAAAATCATGTCTTTTAATCTCTTTTTGAGATGAATTATTATCTTTTCCCAAAAACGTATTATTATTAGCGGAATATATATATATATATATATATATATATATATATATATATATATATATATATATAAGGTATATTTTGACAGCAAGTATTCATCCAAACAAGTTTGATTAAAAACAACCGACAAGGTCTGTCTATTTTTTTTATTATACTTTTACAACTTTTGGCTAAGATGTTGTGTATTGTGTTCGAAGTTATGGACAGACTGTTTGAAGTTCATATTTTGTTATTTTTGTTCAAGTACTTTCGACTTTCCAGTCATCATCAAGAACCGATGTGGTATCTCTGTGGTCGTTAGAATTCCTTTGTCTGCATTTTGGTATTCATTAGGAAGCTAAGCGTTTGAAATGGTCTAACGTGACGCAGTAAAAAAAGAATGCTATTTATTTTATTTTATCAGTTAACTACTCTGTTAATTTTTAATACTAATATAATTGTATTTTTAATACTAATATAATAATATAATATAGGTGTTGTCAACTAATAGTTGTCTTATTTTGATAAGATAACAAAAGATAAATATTAGTTGAGAAAATCAAAATACTGTATAGGATCAGTTGCAAGGAAAGACTCAAAACTCTAGACGACATTATTATACAAAATAATCAGCTCACATTAAATAAGACGTTTATTCAATACAGGAGTATAATTGATGTGTGTACATATTATATTAGTATTAAAAAGTAATAAGTAA
Organism: Acanthosepion esculentum; assembly: GCA_964036315.1. Taxonomy (NCBI): domain Eukaryota; kingdom Metazoa; phylum Mollusca; class Cephalopoda; order Sepiida; family Sepiidae; genus Acanthosepion; species Acanthosepion esculentum. The sequence continues at coordinate 73,061,018 of OZ038506.1, forward strand.
ATTAATTGATAAAATAAAGAAATAACATTCTTTTTTTACTGCCTCGTTGCCAATAGCAGTTACACATGACGCCATGTTAGATCATTCAAAGGTCGAGTGTCTTAATGAATAACAAGGTGCAGACAAAGGAATTCTAACTACCACACAGACACCACCTTCGGTACTTGATGATGACTGGAAAGTCGAAAGTACTTGAACAAAAATAACAAAATATGAATTTCAAACAGTTTATTCGCAACTTCGAACATAATATTCAACATCTTAGCCAAATGTAAAAGTATAACAAATTAAATAAACAAACCTTGTCAGTTCTTTTTAATCAGATTTGTTGTATATATATATATATATATATATATATATATATATGTATGTGGGTATTATAATTTTGGAGCGATTTTACGTTTGAAACAAAGTGGATAGCATTGTCAGAAATGGTACTGTTAAAAAGAACTTTTGTGGTGACAGAAGAATTGTAAAAAGAGGATTGAAGTTTTATGGTGTTTAGCCTGCATCACACGATACATTACTGGAATTACTTACCTTAAAGGCTTATTTTATTTGTTTGTTTGGAACGCTGAACTAAAATGTATTATGTACAAACCTAGTGAAAAACAGACGCGGGCCAGCAAAGAACAAATTTAGTCACGTGAAGTCAAATGAGCGGGAAACATGAAAACTACAATAAAAAAAATGGCTGTAAAATGTTATAAGCAGAGGTTACTCCTATAGAGTGGGTGCGTTCCTATCGTGAGATTTGGGTTCGAATCACACCACGGTCGGCCTGGTGAGATGATCACAGCATACGGCACTTTTGGAAAGTGCCTGAAAAAAACATACCACAGGTTGGCCCAAGTTTTGTGAGTGGAATTGGGTAGACAGCACTTTTCGGGGTCATTGTGGTCTGTGCTTGCATGATAGTCACAAGTCATCGTGACAGAGGGTTTGAGTGTACTGGCCTTGTTGAAAACTGTTTTTCCTACCAGATTATACTCTCTCACCCAGAAATCTGCTCAGTATTGTTGCAGTATAAACTACAGATTAACTCTATGGGGGTTGAAAAGGTACCCGAACAGGCGTCTACAACAAGGATTTACTAGCTACCCTAGCAGACCGGTATAAACGGAAACGATCAATCAAGCATTTATATACATATATAAATAATATGTATTTCGACAGCATTGTTTCATTAATACGTGTCTCATTGAAGATTAGACGAGGAAAAATTTATTTTGTAATTTTATGGATATATGTTTATTTATTGAAGTTTAATCTTTGTTTATTGCGGTTAAGTAAATAAGACACCCACAGTAACACAAATGAATTAGGCAAGATGCCCTAAATAAAGAACTCAAAGTGAGTAAAAAAAAGACCGTCGCAGTCAGTCCCAGGCTCGCGACAAGACAAGACCGTTTTCGGACGGAGGATGACTCAATCGGGGTTCTGTCTTCGGATTGTGGTTCGTCTGAGAAAAAAACAGACATGTTGGAGTCAGGCAGTTCACTGTCTGGCTTCGCGACTGACAAAACCTCTGTCTTCGAGCAGAGGGTGACTGAGTCGGGGCTCTGTCTTCGGATAGAGACTCAGTTGAGAAAAACAGACCAGTACTGTACCCGAGCCCGTTTTGCGGGGGTTGGATAAATTTTAACCAGTGTCCCGGGTGGAAACGCTCAGGTTCGCCACAGTAAAGTTGACCTTGTGTTGCATCTAGTCACAGTCAGTCCGCTGTCTGGCTCGCGATTGTCAAGTTCTGTCTTTGGGTAGAGTACGACTCAGTCGGAGTCCTGTCTACAGACGGAGACACGGCTGAGAAAATTAGACAATGCAAAGTGATCGATTCCGCGGTTGAAGTGTCTGGATAAATTTTGATCTTTGGCCCGAGTGTACGCGCTCGGGTTCCCTACATTAAACTCGACCTTGTATCACATCTCGCCTCAGTGGGGTGGCTGAGGTTGGAGTCAGGCGTGTAGCGAATTATAACATTTATATGCAATAGAACGCATATCTAAATCCAGTGGATTTGCATATTTTTCAAACGTTTGGATCTAGAAATATCAATCATTCTTCTGACTATTAGCAAGATCAGTGCAAAACTATGGATTTTGTTAGGATTTCTTTTCTTGTTTTAAAATACTTTTTAAACTCAGAATATGACATTTGTCATTTATCCGCTATGTGACATTCAAACGAAATTTTTCATTTCGTTAAATTTATCTGAAAACGCGAATAGATTTATTTACATTATTCACATTCGTACTAATAACCTCATCAATGTTGTTATTATCACAACGTCTCATCCGTTGTCTCTCCAGCCTTCTTCAGTATGTCAATTTGAGTAACCTTCAGGGAATTTCGAATGGACTCCTTTATTTAATCTACAATGGATAGAGTGTTCTTGTTCCACTGTCGATGTAGTCTAGTATTGCTTGTTCTTGAATTTCGTGATAGAGTAATTGAGAGCCGGGTAGTACTGAATTTAGACTTTAGTGAAAACTGGGCGAGTAATAACTGAACAGTTCTAAATAAGGACATGACCAGATATCCGTAGACATGGGCAACGGGGAAAGAACGATCTATACCTTTTAGTTTAAATCTTTTTTTATCAGAGTTCACTCAATATAAGGCTCAAGGATCACTCAAGGTAGAGGTAGATCACTCAAGGTGTGAAGTTGTATTAGTTAAGAAAGGGCAAGGAGTAGAATTATTGGGGTTGGGCAGGAAAGATAACAGCTAATTCTAGACTTGAAAAGGTCAAGATTTAATTAGTGAAGAGTTCAAGCAGAGGCATTGGAAGGATAGAATGGAAGTAGACTTTAAGGAACTGACTTGAAGGAACCGGAAACAAATTCCTAATCAGGGAAAAAGAGATAAACACCAACTCCTGTCCAAAAGACTGGGGAGGAGTATTGTTATGGTCGAGGTTAGGACCAAGGAAGAACAACACGAACGCAAGAGTAGAAATAACGAAGATATATTACACGGAATAATAATACAAGATGTGGAAGGTGTTAGTATGACTGTCAGTCTGGTTTAGAGTGAACTACTATCCGCTCGACTCGATTCGTCCCTCTCTCTCTCTCTCTTTAGAGGCGTAGTATACATAGTGTTAGGAAGAGTTCATTCTGTAGTTATAGGTAAGGACCCATAACAAGTATGAAAACATAGCTACTCTTATTAAATAAAGGGTTCAGTACGAAATCCCCTAAAGGTTATGCGAATCGACAAGCACATGAAGAAACGTTGTTATAACAACGACATTGGTTTTAATTTAAATATTGTGAATAATGAAAACATCTTATCCCAGAAATTCAGACAGCAAATTATGCGTTCTCTTGTCTGTAGATAATTAAATGTAAGAGAAAAATTAAAAACAAATATTACTTGTCTACACTTTTTAATCAAACTGGTATGTATATATATATATAAGTAGACGTGTATATATATATATATATATATATATATATATATATATATATATATATATATATATATATATATATGATAAAAATATAGTTTATGGGTAAAAGTGCTCAATATCAGGAATAGAACTTATATAAATATAAATATAAAATTGGATATTGAGGTCAACACAGAATGACGACAGTCTGCTTCATACTTGAACGCAATCTTCAGACCATTCTGAATTGCCTTTAAATATGAAACAGAATGTCACCATTCGACATTGACCTCAGTGTCACTTATATATATATATATGTTGGCAAAGTCGAATTTACTGCTTATAATCTTCCATGAATCTTTCACGTACATTCATAACTGCTCATGGCGTATCAAATGTAAACAAATGATGCCACACATTATGAAATGGACAAAGTCCGACAATTATTTAAAGACATTTTTATGTTTAACATTCTTTTTATAGATACAAGTATTTAAGTAAATGCTCTGTTTATAATAGACAGTATTAAATAACATTTACCGGTCTGAATGTCCGAGAAATTTTCATAAAAAATATTCGTCCTCGACAGGATTCGAGCCTGTATCCTATACGGAACCGTCATATAGCCTGACGTGCCTTAACCATTTCGGCCACTAAGGATCCTTAGTCAGGCTATATGACGGTTCCGTATAGGATACAGGTTCGAATATATATATATATATATATATATATATATATATATATATATATATATATATATATATATATATCTACGTTTTTGAGTGCGACTTAAGTTTCGCTGGTTTTCCAGCTCATCGGGCACAAAGTATATCTTATGTTTTTATAAAAATACACAGATGTCATATGGGAAGAATGCTGCTTATAGTTCAACAATAAAAGTAAAATATTACAAAAGATACAGGAAATGAAGTGCAGATAGTGTTCATTTATAAAAAAGGGGGAAAATTAAAAAAATAAAATTAAATAAAGCAAAAAATAGAAATTTAAAATGATTACAGCGAAATTTAAGTCGCACACCAAAACCTAGGTATAGGTATATGTGTATTTATTAATATATACATGTTTGTTCTGTCTAACCACATCGATCACTATTGTGTTTACCCCTCATGAATAGTGTGTTAGGGAATGGACACATGGCACAGTGGATAAAGGCGTTGGTTAGATCCAGTGACAGGACGCAAAGAGTTGTGAGTTCAATACCTGGTTAAGGCAGTGGAGAACTTTCAGAGGGAAATTAACAGGAGATAACTGACAATTGACAGCCATTAGACATGGCACGTGGAACGAGAACAGTCTGCCCCAGCAAGCGAAATAAAGGGTTCTGTTCGACAGTCCAACCACCTGAAGAAGGCCGGAGCATACAACGGCCGAAACGTTGTGATATACATGGCGACAAAGATGAGGACAATAGTCCGAATAATATAAATAGTGGAATGGATTAAATCCGATTTATTTGTTTAAACGTTATTTTGTTGTTTTTTTTCTAATAAGACTTCTCGAAGATTCAGCCCGATAGATGTAAATAAATAAATATATTCTGTTTATATTTCTGAGATGAGGTATTATGTACACTATTTACATTATTCGAACTTACACTCTTTGGGTCCTGTCACTGGATCTAAGCAACACCTTTATTCACTGTGCCATGTGTTCTTAAGGATCCAAAGAGTGTGAGTTCCATACCTGGTTAAGGCGGTGGAGAACTTGGAGAGAGGAATTAACAGGAGGTAACTGATAACTGACATCCATTAGACATGGCATGTGGAACTAGAACTGTCTACCCCAGCAAGCGAAATAAAGCGTTCATTCGACATTCCAACCACCTGAAGAAGGCAGGAGCGTACAACGACCGAAACGTTGTGATAAATATGGCAACAAAGATGAGGACAATAGTCTGAATAATGTAAATTCGGTAAACAATAATGTTTAATGGACAAATTAAAACAGAGCATCTACTCAAATATGAGTAGCCATTAAAAAATAACGTTTAAACATATATATATATATATATATATATATATATATATATGTATATATATATATATATATATATATATATATATTACTTAAACGTTATTATTATATACCATATTTGGGTAGGTGCTCTGCTTTTATTTTTAAATAGTATATTTATTATTGTCTACCGCCGTGACAGGTCGAGAAATCTTAATTTAAAAAAAAAAATGCGACCCTCTGGCATGATTCGAGCGTGTCCTCCTTGCCGGAGTGTGTACATTTTTCTTTTCAGAACATTCCACCAGTAGACGATAATAAATATACTGTTTAAGATGAAAAACGGAACATCTACTCAAATATGGGTATCCACTAAAAATAACGTTTAAGTGATATATATATATATATATATATATATATATATATATATATATATATATATATATGCATGTATGTGTTATTACTTAAACGTTATATTTAGGTGGATACACCTGTTTGTGTGGACGCCAAGTTTTTTTTAAACAATGTAAATTATATTTCCCGGCCTGTGCATTCGAGAGTCTTAATAAAGAAAATGTGCCCTCCAACAGAAGATCGTCAAATGCACAGTGAAATAGATGTAAATCACACTTTATAAAAACAGGGCGTTTACTAAAATACGACATTTAAATAATAAGAATGTCGGATTAAAAATAAAATCCTTCAATTCTTATATATATATATATATATATATATATATATATATATATATATATATATATATATATATATATATATATATATGAGAATATACTGTAACTAATAATGATGTCCTATATTTATATATGCGAGAGTGGCGAAAGATTCTTGGCCTGATCAAGAAAAGGTATATACAATCGTTAATGTTTACTCATTTGGTCAAATTTGGGAAAAGGGGTCAGGCCGAGAAGATTTTAGCATTCACCTCGTAAAGTATCTTTAGTCTCTGTCAAGTTTTGACAACGCGGGTAACAGTTTGTTGCATCTGTCTGCGAAGACTTGGTAGTGATGGACAAATTGTCCCTCATCCATTTTCTTCTTTACTGAAGATACTAATGACGTTTGATTTTGTAAAGATCTCTGGCGATAAGATATGAATACTAAGTTAATGAAAAATGCTTCACTCTCATCTTCCATACACACTCAGGGCCTATGAGAGAGAGAGAGAGAGAGAGAGAGAGAGAGAGAGAGAGAGAGAGAGAGAGAGAGAGATCGTCCTCTGGCTCAGCGGCCTAAAGATCAAACGGGGGTCCAAAGAGCCTCGGAAATTTCATTGGAGCTCATAAAATATCATATATTGAATACTAAAACCAAAACATTAACCTGAAAACTCAAGTCATGTTCTTAAATAACCTCGCCAGATCGAGGCTTTTATATGGATGTCAAATATGGTGCCAAATCGGTTCAGAAATATCTAACCTGTCAGCTGTATAAAACCATTTTCTCGGATCAATAGTTAAAAATACCCTGTGGGTCATGGCAAAGACCACATTTGTTCGAACGTTATGGACTTGCACTAGAGATTCATAAAAGAACTGTACCAAATAACAGAAACCACATCACTTGAGGACTTTCAGCAACTAAAATTAATATCACATGTAATTCGAAGAGAAAATAATGACATATTCAAGATGTTAACATTCCACACAACTTCAAATAAAAGGTTGGGAAGGGAACCCCCATTAATACTGGAAAGATCGATCATAGAAAGCTATTTTCTTGAAAAATTGTCTTAAGAGCAAGATTTTATAAATTTGAATCAATAGCAGTGCTGGTTGCTCGGTTTGTGAATCCCAAATGTTTCCTTATAAGGAAACGGCTAAGATTACTGTTAACCATTAACTTTTTATCTGGGCCTTGTAAATACTCATATAAAACGATATTGGTGCGATACCCAAACATTTTTCTAGCTTCTGTCTCCTTGGTTCCCAGTGTATATCCATAGCGTCCCCTCCCCACACGCATATGAAGACACCTCTTTCTGGGTATCAAGGAGACTAAAAATTTAAAACAACTCATCCTACACTGCAAAAACACATATGCCTCTTAAAAAAATAGCAAAAAAGCAAATAATACATTTTTTAGCATGAAAAGTTAAGTTTAAAGTTTTAATAGAATGGATAGATTTGGTTTGGGTATCAGCTTTTTAACATCACTTTGGAAGTCATTTTGAAGAGGTCGCTCGCAAAAATTTTTCAGCCTTTCTTCGCATGAAAATCCGTCATTACTAATATGGTTTAAAAAATACTTTAGTTCTAATGCCACCTTGGTCCCCCACCACAAACCGTTTTCTAACGATCGCCTTTTTTCTTCAACACCCCCGGCCCCCATCGCCAAATGAATCTTTCCCCCTCCCGTAAGGTGGCGGTGCTGCCCACTTTAGGAATTCAACCTGATTTAAAATCATGGCTGATGGAGAATAGAAGGGGAACGGGAAAAAAAACAACTTTTGTACACGCTAAAAAGAAAAGAAAATGTATGATCGTAAGCAAAAAGGAGACCCTAAAAAGAATGTTACAAATTGCAGACGTCACAATCCAAGTACAGATGACATATCTGTAGAGATGTTCAGCGGAACAGGAACAATCTCCCCTCCCATAGATTAAATAAAATGTCCAGTTCAAAATACGCTGAAGGTTGACCGAATCGACAATCACCTGATGAATGCCGGGGGCATAATAACCGAAACGTTGTAATAACGACAGCAAAGATGAGAACATTAGTCTGAATGTAAATAATGCATATATTGATAAGTCTTCATACCAGAAATTCAGAGAAGAATTTGTGGAGAGCCATGATCGCGTACTATCTGAGGAGATATTAAAGAAAATTATGGGCCTTGAACAAACATTCACACAGAACTGACTTGAATATAATTTGCGGTTGTAAGAAGGAGTGCTGAAAAGTTCTCGACCCGACCCACTTCTGACAAAAGGATCAAATATCCACATACAAAAATGATGCTTATAGATATTTGCCATTTTAATGTTGTTATTGAAGGAAAAAAGAGATGCAAAAGTGAGAAAAGAAATCACAATTAGGATCTTTTATTTGTATCAATGTGAGAGAACCGCTTACATATAACCGAGTGAGCATCATACTGATTTGAAGAGTTGCATACAATCGACAGTGCAATTAATCTATTTGGGCGTACCTTTCGGCAAGTGTCCCATCATTGGAAAAGAAACCTGATAAAAAAAAACCAAGGATTTGAAAATGAAAATAATAAAACTGAATGAAGTACTTGCAAGTGGCTCGTTAAATTCTTCAAAATATCTTCATGCCATTTCACAATTATTAAAAAACTGAATGAAATCAAAAGGAAAAAATAAGAATGCAAGCGATTATGAACCACACCCATGCGCATATATATATATATATATATATATATATATATATATATATATATATATATATATATATATATATATATATTTATACATTGTGTTCTTCAATGGTAGCGCAAATCTGATCTTGATACACGATGCCATCAACAGTTCAGTTTGCACCTGACAATTGTATCGTGCATGAAATTCAGAGTTGTACTACCAGCGAGGAAAAAAAACATATATCTATTATTAGTATAAAGCTCTGCTATTATACATCGAGCACTTTTTTTATTACCACCAGAGTTCGAGTCGTTTTACTTCAGGTGAGTCTATGTGTGTACGTGCGTGTGCGTGTTTGTGTATGTGTGTACGTGCGTGTGCGTGCAGGTTTGTGTGTGTGCGATGTAAAGATCTGTTATATTTATAGCAGAAGAACGCTCAGTATCGTTTATTGGTATAGACAGTGTGGACATAAGTATCAACACTGTATGGTGACGGTCAGTTTCGTGGTTCTACATGATATTTAGTCTTGAAACTCTTTGAATCAACGTTGTCTATATCTTTGAACATTCTATCTCCGACATTGAGCACTCTTCTCGTAAAAGTATCAGCAAGTTTAAAGAATCTATCTATCTATCTATCTATCTATCTATCTATCTATCTATCTATGTGTGCGTGTGTGTATTCAGATGTAAATAATCTGTAAATAGACAATATGAATAAAGACAAAAAGAAAACTTTTCATTACTAACACGTTTTGCCCCCAGAGGGACATTATCAAGGTAAATGATACCTTGATAAAGTCCATCAGGAAACGAAACACGTTGATCAAAGGAAATATTTAATAATATTTCTGATAGTAATCATGCTTTTATAACTATTTTGGAATGTGAGGAATGTCCTTTCAGATATAAAATTACCTGATATAGACACGAGATTAACAAAGCCAAACTAATATGCACACACACACACACACACACACACACACACACACACACACATATATATATATATATATATATATATATATATATAGTAATTAATACTAATTTGAATTAAGTCGGCCGGACATAATATTTCTTACAACCCCTCTGTGTGTATATATATATATATATATATATATATATATATATATATATGAAGAAATATAGTCTTAAAGTATGGTATATTTATGGGATAAAGTGCTCAATATCAGTGATAGAGCGTGTGTAAATATAAAAGTGAACATAGAAGTCAACACTTAGAGGCGACAGTCTTTTTCATGCTAGATGCAATCGTCAGGACTGACGATTGCATCTAGCATGAAACAGACTGTCGCCTCTAAGTGTTGACTTCTATGTTCACTTATATATATATATATATATATATATATATATATATATATATATATATATATGGGGGGTATCGTGTGTGAGAATAAATTATTTGTAAATATACATTGTTGATGTGCTAAATGCAAACAAATTTATATTTCCTATTAAAATCTCTACAAAAATTAATGTTGAAATATATATATATATATATATGAAGAAATATAGTTTTAAGGTGTGCTATATTTATGGGATAAAGTGCTCAATTATCAGAAATAAAGCGTATGTAAATATAAAAGTGAACAGGGAAGTTAACACTCAGAGGCGACAGGTTGTTTTATGTTAGACGCAATCGTCAGGCGGCTTGACGATTGGATCTAGCATGAAACAGCCTGTTGCCTCTGAGTGTTGACTTCCCTGTTCAATTTTATATATATATCTATATATCTCTCTCTCTCTATATATAACGTTTTAAGTGGTAATATATATATATTTTTATATATATATATATATATATATATATATATATATATATATATATATATATGTATATATAAGTAAAACTGAAAAAGACTAAGAAAATACACGTGCTGTTGAAAATGTCGGAGTGTGTGTAGATATGCATTTAGGTATGTTTTTTTATCATTTATATTTTTTTGTTTGTATGTTTTTTAATGACCTCGTTGACAGTTCCATAAATGCCAGTTATTTTGAGATTGGTCAGTCCAACAATCAAGCGAAGCGCATTGAGTTGCTATTTCACTTACCAGACTCGCCTATGCTCGAGGAAGCCTCGAAGCTCTGACTAGATCTTTCAAGAATGTTAGCAAGGGCATCTTCTGTTTGTCCACGGAATCCGCCGACAACCTGTGTCATGCCTCCAATGCTGAGTCTGAGTTAGAGAGAGAGAGAAAAAAAAGAGAAATTTAATACTGAAAAATAATCATCTGTTTTCAATTCTTTTAATTAACCTTTAATCAAGCATGACCTTAGTTTATTATCTTTTAATTCTGAAAGATTGTGGAGTAGTTCCCTGTGGCCTTCTGTAAGTTTTTTCTTATTTTTTTTATTAAATCAATTCACTTCAAGCAAGTCGATAATGCCACTAAAACGTAAGGGGCTACTGATAGTGGAAGATAATGAAAAGACTTTAGAAGCAACAGGAAACACGGGAACAACCTCTGCTTCTGGCAAAAACCCGGTGAGGTGTATGAACCAGACGATAGGTAAACCTATTTGAATTCGAAATAGTCCTTTTGTTAGACTGGCTGCTTCTCAAGGCCACAGACCTCAAGTCGACTTTGCTTTTAAATTAATTGCCAAAAGTAATTCATACAACGCCAAAATGGAAGGTCACTTTTTAAAACTTCAAAACGTTCATATGATCAGCAAAAGAGAACTTAACCAAGATAAACGTTTACTGAAGTTAACCACGAAACCTAAACGAATCACCAATTGATTTAACGCCTTCTTATTTTGATCGCCTTATTCTCACTCTTCAAAATGTCTGTATCTGAAATTCATGACACCTATTACATTCCCTTTTTTAACCCCTGGGTCACTATGTCATGCTAGACAATTTTTCTCGACGGAATCTATCTTACATATTTACAAGTCTAGCATTCGTCTTTGCTCTCTAATATTGCTGCCATATTTGGTCTGCTGCTCCTGCTATATATTTAGAGATTCTTGATAAAATCCAAAGAAGAATCTGTAATGTTACTGATCCTCACCTGGCATCTCGGCTTCAGTCACTTTCCCACCGCCGTAACGTAGCTTCCCTCTGCCTTTTCTATAAATGCTTTCATAGTAACTGTTCGAATGAACTTTTTTCTATGGTATATAAAATTTTATTCATTGTAAATATTCACTGGGTTTTCATTTTTAAAAGTTATTTCCCCCCCTCCGACAAATTGTACATATGGGAACTAGTTAGGACTTCATAGAGACTTGGAGGTATTATGGTGACTGTAGTAAGAATGCTAAGTAAGAATGTGTTGTTTCGGTGTAAGGAATACTGTGGTATGTTTTGGTCAGTGATCGTGGCTAGCTAAGTTTAAGATAAAAAAGATTGAAGACCAGCCTTCCCCTATCCCCCCTTTTGGCTTTGTGCCACATTTTTGTATTTTTCAAAATAAATATTACTTTCTGCTATGGTATCTAGTCTTTATGAATTTAAGCGCAATACTAGATTGGCGGCAAGGTTTCATCTTTTTTTGCGTCCTAGTGGCTTTATTACCTTGCTTGGAGTGAAATGATTAAAAAAATCTCTCTGTACATTATGACGTTATTTCTAATGAATTTCCATCTCACCTGTTCTCTTCAACCTCCAAGAGTTTGCGATAGGCAGCAATCTCTAACTCTAGGGACAGTTTGGCATCCATCAACAACTGCAGTTCCTTGATGACTCCTTCCAATTCCATGTTGAGTTTTTGTACTTCGGAAAGTCTCAAGGTCTTCTCGTTGTCCAGCTCTGCAGTCGTGCTGTCCAGTTCGCTGGTCAAGAGGTGGACTTGAGCATTCAGCTTATCGATCTGATCAGTAGAATAAAGAATAGATTTATTCATGGATTATAAGTTGGAAGTTTAGTGACAATATATTGCAGCAAGAAGAGGAGGAATGAGTGGAAGAGGGAGAATGAGTTGACGGAAAAGAATGAAAGAAAGGGGAAGAATGAAAGGGAAGGAACGAAAGAAAGAGAAAGAATGAAGAAAGGGAAAGAATGAAGGAAACAGACGATAATAAAATGGAGATATCAACAAGTAAAGAGGATGCAAATGAAAGGAAGGAGGGGAAGAAACAGAACCGAATTATCGAATATCGAATCGAAAACTTACAAAAACGTAGAAAAATAAGAAACTTATAAGATTTTAAAAAAATATATATCTCAGTAGCAGCGATGGGCAGACAAGTAAAGATTATCTACAGAAACCATGACGTCTCATGAAATCTCTGAAGTCCTTCTGTTTATCTCAAAGTCCTTGATAAAATCCAGAGACGGATATGCAATATAATTGGCCCTGATCTGGCATCTCGTCTGCAGTCGCTCTCTCACAGACGTGCTGTTGCCTCCCTCTGTCTTTTTTACAAATACTTTCATGGTAACTGCTCCGATGAGCTGCTTTCGCTGGTTCCCAGACTTCATGAATTTAAGCGTTCAACTAGGCTGACATCTTGCTCTCACCCTTTCACTGTCGAAACTCTTAAATATAGCCGTCTCTTCCTCTCCAATAGCTTCATGTCTCGCACTTCTCACCTGTTGAACTCCTTCCCCTCTTCCTGTTTCCCTGATAGCTATAACCTTCAACTATTCAAATGTAATGTCAATCGACGTCTCCTGATGCCCTGATCTATCCCCTATCCTTCTCTTCATCCTTTCCTCTATCACTCCTCTTTGCGCTCGCTCCAACTCTCTGTAACCCCTTGCTTGCTAGTGGCTTCCCGCCTTGCTTGGGATAAAACGCTTAAAAAAATCTAACGGAGAAAAGCAAACAGAAGTTATTAATAGTAATAGTAAACTATTCTGCTACTGATCTGGTGGATGGGTTTAGGAATATTCATTTGGCAACTGTTATCAATATTCAAGGACAATAGACGCGTCGGGTTCAATAACACTTCAACAAAATAGCCCCTCGAAAGGCCCTAAACTCAAATGGCTCTAATTAAACAAAATGATCAACAGGGCATCTCCGTGCATTGTTTGTACTGGACTTTTTCCATCACTGTAAACCTTATAACAGCGCATGCGTCACCGCCCCAAAGGTCAGGCACACGGTGTACAGTGGCACGAAAATTATTGCGTCAGGGACGGAGGGTTAGGTTTCGGGCGAAGAGTTTGCACGTTCTGTCCAGTCATATTTATTTACGGTATTCAGATAAAAATCGGTATTGCCCTTCAAGATGCTATTGTATTTTCCACCATTTTTGATTGTCTGCCTATCTATCATACCTTTATCATATCTATCTATCTATCTATCTATCACACTTTTTTCATATATATCAGTCTACTACACTATGCCCACATCTATATATCTGTTCATTTTGTATTTATCTATGTCAAGGTTGATTCCTATCTATCTATCTATCTATCTATCTATCTATCTATCTATCTATGCATGTATGTATGTAGGTATGACAATACCCACATCTATTTACGTATGTGTCTCATATATCCGTTAAACACTGTCCTCGGGCGATGACATATATGATTAAATTCTCAGTCAGTTCATATCTATCTATCTATCTATCTATCTATCTATCTATCTATCTATCTATCTATCTATCTAATTGGGTCTGTAGTGATCCCTGGAGGTGCCTCAACAGCCATTGCTCTATTGCCACAGGGGTGAACTTTGAATGGTCTGTGTCCAAGAATGGAGTAGTTGGGTACAAGCATCGGTGGAGTCCAAACAGACTGGACCTCTGGCAGTCATATTCGGTATCAAAATAATAAACAAAATGTACAGAATGAAAGTAATAAGTAAAAAAATAAGCAGTTAGCAAAATGGTCCTGGTGTAATGGTTAGAGGCTTGTAACGAGAAATATGCAAGACGAGTTCGAATTCTGGCTTCGAGTTTGTTGCATTCACTTTCTAGAAATGTACGAATCCATCTAATCTTTCTCCCAGATAAGGGTTAAAAAGTAGTACTGACTTGGCTCTTTAACCGCTGTTGGTGCCTACTCTAGATGAAGAAAACCGTATGCAACCCTGGCGAACGACAGTTTGCAAAGACAAATCAGCAATATTACCGGTCCTGATCTGGCAGCTCGGCTTCAGTCACTCCCCCACCGCCGTAAGGTTGCCTCTCTGTGTCTTTTCTATGAATCCTTTCATGGTAATTGTTCGGATGAGCTCTTCGCTGTGGTACCTAGACTTTATGAATTTAAATGCAGTACTAGATTGGCGCCGAGATCTCATCAATTTACTATCAATATCTTAATATAGTTGAATTGGCTAGACGTTGCCGTAAGTTCTATGTTAACAGTTTCTTTTCTCGCACTACTCGCTTGTTGAGGTCCCTTCCAGATCCATGCTTTCCAGCCAACTTTAATCTTCAAAAATTTAAATGCAATGTCAATCACTGTCTACTGTCTTCCTGATTACTCTTTCCTCTTCCCGCTCATTATTAATGTTTCTGTTCCTAATTCTTCCACACCCAGTTGCCCCTTGTGTCTTTGTGGCTTTACTGCCTTGCCTGGAATGATTCCGATTTAAAAACAAAACCGAAATTTCGTGGAGTTCGCAAAGACACTATGATCCAAACTGCGGTCGCTGTGATAGATAACAGGAATAGTAAAATGGTGGTACTGGACAAGAGAAGGAAATATTTAAGAATGAAATACGATGAAGAAGAGAAGAAAAAATGAATGGGTAGTAGAAACAGTACAAAAGTTGGAAGAAGCCGAAGTATATATATATATAAAAAGGATTGGCATCTTGATCTAACCTGAGATTGAAGATCCATCAGACGGGAATCCTTGTCAGTGATTTGAGAACGGAGTCGTCTGTTTTCTTCAGTTGCCTGCGCACTTTCCGCGTTACCCTTTGTGGCGCCAAGACGAATTTCATTAAGCTGAAAGATAAAAAAAAAAAAAAAAAAATATAGAAATAAACGATACAAAATAGTATCAACGTAAAGATGCAAAGAGGCGTTCACTCAGCCTTTTACGGTACGAACACATGAAAACCCATTTTGCATTTCTATCTCCATTCAACGCGAGCAGCAAAAACTGGGAAAGGATTGATGCGCGCTCACAAAGAAACGAAAAGCGAGCATAAACACGTCGGCGAGAAATAAGGTGTCGAAACAGGTTTCCAATATAGCTGATTCAAGGATTCACTTGCATTATCTGGGATGGATAGGTGGGTATATGAGACCCGAGAAAACTTCTGCTATATAGTCTAGCAGATCAGTGTTTCTCTTTCACTCATCTTACTCCCAATACTTCACCCATGTCAACATCACAACGCACGGCGGGCTACTGTACCGGGTGGCATTGGGACTATCCAGAGGGACAATCTGTCCTCGTTAATGTGCAGTCCAGAACTGAACTACATCAATTCTAGCCGTGATTGATTATTTGTTCCCAGGAGTTTTCATTTATATATCTATTATTTTATTCTCTTTTGGTCAAGTGGGCAGCCGCTTTGGAAGACGCCACTTCACAGACTTTATTGCTGGTCACAAAACACGAAACATTTGGGACCGAGATAAAATCACACAACATCACCTTCTATGTGGGTGATCCATTTTTTGAGTTCCACCAGCTCAGACCTTTACAGCTAGGACATGGCCAAGCTATTTTTTTTATAGAGGCAAATGATATTCATTTCCTTCGCATTCCAATTTGTGTAACAGACTCCCGCGTGGGTGCTTACATGAACACTACAATCTTAATCTCTTCAAATCAAGTGTCAATCAGTATCTATTCTCCTTACCCTCATAATGTTTACTTCCTTCCGCCTACTCTTTCAGTCATACCACACAATTCATTCATCATGACCGTCTTAGCAGTAACCCTCTAGCTTGACCAACTCTTGAGCCTTGTATTCATGAAACTTTAGTATAAAAATCCGATAAAAACCGATCGGCCGAAACCTTTTGATACAATTGTAATCATAGGTTGTTCTAGCACGAAGTCACATGTCTTCGTGGCCGAGGCTTTCAGCTTGCTGGCCTTGTTTAGACTGTTAATCAGGTTAGATAACACACGCTCTCCCAGAAACTGTAATTAAGGCCCGCTCAGCATAGTTACAGCATAAATCACAGGTGGACTCTGTGGGTGTTGAATAAACAGAAATGTATCTGAGCAGGCGTCTTCAACAGGGGTTACCTAGCCGCCCTAGTAGACGGCATTTTTTTTTTTTTAGATTTGAATATAAATATAAGAAGATACGTACCTGAACTTGATATTTGGATTCCAAGTCAGCTGAGAGAAGATTCAGTTGGTTGTCGTATTCTTCCCTGATTTCCCTCATACACTTAGAGAGTTCATTGGTCCAGTAATCACGCATCTGGGGCACAGTATCCTCCTTCATTAACATTGCCTTGTATTCTTTGATTTCCTGAAATGAGTTTATTAGAATAATTAATGAGAAGTCTTTAATTAGTGCGAACACGTGTTTTCCATAACGACTTATTTCACAAGAGAGACATTCTGTCAGAATTTTTGACATGCAGAATGTTCATTATATATTGTAATCCAAGTGTCGTCAACCCTCGGGCCACATTCAGCCCGCGAAGGAGTTTCTGTCTTGCCCGCCAACTTAACACCTGGACACTAATTATCTAATTAATTTGTGGAACAAGTGGCAGAAATCTATTAGTTGGAGTTAACTTACAATGCGATGGATTTTTTAAAATCAAATTTTAATTTCGCTGATACAAGAAATATATTTTGTCAATCGGAAAATAGAAAAGCCTGTTGAATAACACGAAAATGAATGTATCTTTATTAGGAAGTACATATGCTTGGGAACAACTTCTTTCGAAAATTCAGTATACTAAAAGTCGTTTAAGAACAAGCTTGGGTGATGACCACCTGAATATTGTTTTGCTCCTGTCATCAACAAATATTTCACCTGATATGGAGAAGTTATCAAATAATAAACAGAAACAAGTGACTCATTAAATAATTTGCCACTTCTAACTGTATTTTGTTTGTAGTAAGTAATTTGCATTTTTTGTTGACTGCGTTAGTTGTTATTCTGTTATTTGTGCAGTAAAATAAGGAACCCTGTTTAAATAATATAACATTAACTTCGTTGATTTTTCTTCAGACCAAGGTAGCCTTCTGGGTGGAGCGGTTTGAGGTCGATACAATTTATTAGAGTACATCATGGCCCTCCCACGAGACAGTGCATAGCTGTCTGGCCCGCTCTCTTCAAAAGGTTGCCGACTCCTGTTGTAATCCATAAAAAATTCCTATCACATCTCAAACGAATGTAATAATTAAAAAAAAAAGTTTCTGTTTTCCCTACCGATGTCGGTGTACCAACAATGAAGAGCTGATGACGTAAGTATTTCTAGTTGGGATAAAAATGATCTTGAAAGACAAAAACATCAATATAGATATAGGTATATAAATATAGACATCAAATGTTCAAAGAAAGCGACATGGACGCCCGAGTGTATATCACGTGTGGTACTTAAACTGGATAAATGATTTACTTACGATACATTTATCGCAAACAGAAATTATGAAATGTGAGTAAGGATGGCAGACACTCTGAATCTATCAGAATCCATTCAAGATGTGGAATTAATAAACCCTAAAGTGAATGCTGGACAATCTCCTCGCAGATGATGAAGAGACTTGAAGCATTACAAACGTGCTTCTACAAAAGGCCGCTGCGAATACCATAAACAGAACATGTGAACAGTGAGGAAGTTTTAGAGAAAATGGAAACAAAAAAGACACTCGGGGTTAACTCCAGGAAGAGACAGTTGAATTTTCTAGGGCACAATATGAGGAAAGAGGGCTTGGGAAATCTGAAACTCACAGGACAGGTTGAAAGCAAGAAGGATGGAGGAAAATAGTGCATAACCTTCTTGGCGTGTTTAAAGTAAATGGATGGCAGAGAGCAGGATTTAGGGGAGATAGCAAAAAGGACAAAATTTATTAAGAGCTACAAAGGACAGGAAATTGTGGAGAGCCATGTTCGTCGACATCCTGAAGGGACATGGTACAAAGAAGAAGAATTCTTTCAAATATGACGGTGTATGGATCAATTACAATAAATTTAGTATGGTAAATAAGAAAATGCAACATAAGTGGGGAGAGTCGTTCAACATTTTATTTGATTTGATTTGGCTTTTATTTTTTTATCAACCATTTATTATGTTTATTATATTTATTAGGTCTTAAGCAGTGAAAATTTCACGGTTTTCCGATTTTAAATATTTGATGAATTTTAATTCTTCAGTTAATGATTGAATAAGCTCATGGCAAGTTCTATGACAATAAAATATCCGTAGAAATTCTCCTATCGCATCCATCGTTAAGTATTTAACAAAATATTAACAATCATATAATATGAATGTTGGTCGTTATTTTAAGAAGTAAGGGGGTACAAATGAAAAGATTTGAAATTGAAAATTTTTCCATTTCACTGAAGCAGACGTCAAATATTTTTATCTTCCTTTCTTTCTTTCATTCATTTTCTGATTGAAATCAAGTAACGTCTCCGATTTGTCTTTTGTCTTCGCACACGGTCAAATCGGAATAGCCCATTATTTATGAGGTATTAGCGGGAGACATTAAACACTTTTCTTTCTTTCTTTTTTTCTTTCTTTTTTTCTTAATTCTTTCTTTCTTTCTTCTTAATTCTTTTCTTTCTTTCTTTTTTCCGCTGAAATCAAGTAGCGTCTCTGTAATTTTTTTGTCTTTCCACGCAATTAAAATGGAATAGTTCATCATTTATGCGGTACTGGCAGGGCGTAACGGTCGTATAAACAAATGCTGGAAGGGAGAAGCACAGTTATTATATGATTCTTTTGTGCAAGAAGAATAAACGTAGACAAATCTATTCTTTTCCACTCAAGTGCCAACGAAAGTTTTTTCTTTTCCGAGTCATTAAATTACAGTAATTATTCAGTACGAAAGTTAAGTAATAGTTCTGTAAATATACTTACGGCGTCAGTGACAGATCTCAAGAAATTCAGTTCTTCCTCCAGGGCCTGGGCACGTGTGCTTTCTGCCAGGCGTTGACAAGTCTCTTCTTGCAAGTCCTGCGAGAATATAAACAAAAAGGGTTTATTACAGTAAATAATAATAATAATAATAATGATATTAATAATAATAATAATAATAATAATAATAATAATAATAATAATAATAATAAAGTTCATGCCTCAAAGAGATACAAAAAATGGTTCTGACAAGTATAGCCCACACTTTACGAAGGGCTTTATCTATGTAATTATTTTTTTATTTTATTTTATTTTGTTTATTTATTTATTTTTTTTGCAGTGGAAAGTGTCATGATGCCATTTCTAACCTTAGGTCCCTGGGCAGGACCCGGAAAGAAATGTGTAAACGCCAGATGTCAAAGGAAATAAAAATAATAATAATAATTGCACGGAGGTTTTGTACAAGAAACTCAGGAAACGGGCTCTGGAAGAAGGAGAGCGAAGAGATGACCCGTTAAACGCAATATTTGGGGGGGGGGTCTGTAAGAATAAATTCCACCAAACACTATTGGCATAAAATCTGATTTACTCTTGTGCAGGCTGTGAGTGAAAGCTACCGAAAGTGTGCAACACATTTTTATAGACGGCTCTATGACAAAATATCCCTCAGAATACATTGGGAAATATACAGCAAGTATGGCCTCAAGTACGTCAAGTACATATGAGATACGACTATCTTGACTAAAATGCACTTGGAAAGCAATCATCTTGGTATCACTCTTGTGCTCAAGACCAGCCATGAATGTATTCTGATAGACGTTGCAGTACATTGGGATAGAGATATCGTGAAGACGGAGTAGGTAAACGTTTATAAAGACCCGGCAGGGCAAAAGAAATATACTAATGCCGAATGTTTCCTTATAAGGAAACGCTAATATTACCGTTACCATATTGTTTGTTAATGTTAAATTCGAGATCGTATAGATTTGGTGAAGTTAGCCAAATTAATATAAATGGATAAAGGCACAAATGCAACCTTTACCCCGCAGTCGAAAGGTTGCTAGACCCACGCTATACTATCGCTATATCTATGGCAAATGTTCTAACGAGTTACAGGCCTTAGTCCCACCAATTCAGACCTTCACATCTAGGATCCGACATACCATGTTCATTGTGATATATCATCCTCATCGTCTTTGTGTTCCTTTCGTAAGGAATAAGTACCTCTGGGATAACTTCTTCTTCAGAACTGTTATATTTTGGAACGGACTCCCGAGAGTATGCTTTCCTGACTGCTACAATCTCATACACTTCAAGTCTAGGTCAACCGATATCTCTCCTACATATTCTCATAATGTGCACTTCCTGTTTCCTACTTTCCTTTCTCTTATAACAATCTCACTCGGTAACACCATCTTAAGTGGCCCTTGGCCTTGTATTACTTTAAACTAAAATAAAAAAAGTTAGAAAACTATTAGGTTGGCTAGAAAGTCTAGAGACTCACTTGGGAAGCAGAAAGAAAACAATAACATTTTATGGCGCAACACTAACATTTATCCTTCAGAATAGTCCTTCATCCTCGACGATCTTCTGCCAGCGACCAGCCAGCATCCGAATCTGTCTCAGATACCAGTCCACTGGCTTTGAATAATAAAAAAAACAAGCTATGAACAAGCTTCCTTCACTTCATCCAAAGTGTTGAATCGCTGGTCGCGGAGGAAGTGTGGCATTGAGCGGAAAAAAGACATAGTCACTAGGAGCAGCATCGAGACTGAATGGTGAATGTGGAAGAATCTCAACACCGTCCATCTGTTTGGATTTCTCCTGAGTCAACCTGGCAGTGTTGTGGCCTAGCATCGTCTTACTGAAACAAAGCCCGACCTTGATTGACCAAAGCAGGATACACCTTTTTTGTCGTACACGCGGTCTAGCTACTGGCAATACAGTTTAGTGTTGATGGTTCCTCTGTGTGGAACAAGATTGAAATGCAGTACTCCTTGGAAATTCCATCAGAGATCAAGATTTCTTGCTTTCTTTCCGCTTTCGAAATGAGTTAGGACTTTCTGGTCAACCTAGTATTTTTCAGAAACATTTTATTGATTTTAAAAATGAAAAAAAAATACTCTCCAAATGTGTACATAGTGAGTTTCCAAGCGTAGCTTAGATGTGGCACAAGGCCGAAAGTAGGGGGAACCCAATGAGCATCGAACTCACTACTCAGTCGTAATCGTTCTAGCGAGACAAGCTTGCTAACCATTACACCACCCCTAGGTGCCCAAATGGCACATATATATTTTTAGAAAGCAGATGACGATCGTCCATCGAGCAAAATGTCTCCGCAAAATAAGGATTCAACCCTTAAAATTATAATCTAACAATTAGACAATTGAGGGAAAACTTGTACACATACTGATCTTGGACTTTACTTGAGATAAACGCTTCTTACAGGTCAATCGATGTCAATCGAATATTTTAATGGCGTATTGCTTAATGAATTCTTTCCAAATTAGAAAACAGTGTTACGCCATTTTGAGCGGAAATTGTACACGGCAGCGATCCTTGAAATCATTACTTCTTGGCTTGGTTAATTTTGTTTTACGGCATTTCAACACCTCAATGGGTTATTTAATGACAACAAGATTTTTAGGATAGGTTCGTATGAATAGACTCTGTATTCTTTCTAAGAAATCAGTTTGTAGGAGATCAGATTTCATTGACGTATTTTTATAAAGCGGGTTTGTAAAGAGTCTAGTTTCATAGATGTATTCTTTTCAGATATAAAGTTTGTAGAGAAATTGATTTTATTGACATTCTAATTTGGTTTATATTTTTTTATATGGGCCACTCTTTTAAGAAATGATATTATATCACCCACTTTCGCATTCTCTAAGATCTCATACATGTTTATATTATAGTATTTTGTCTTGAGAGAGCAAGGCCGAAACACTCAGTTAATATATGTTTAATAGTGTCAATAGGTTATTTAATGCCTCCATATGTCTCCGTTCAATTTGGTTTATTTCGTTTTTACAGCATATCAACACCTCACTGGGTTATTTAATACCGGCAAGATTTTTAACATAGGTTCGTATGAATAGAATATGTATTCTTTCTAAGAAATCAGTTTGTAGGGGATCAGGATTCATTGACTTAAAGAGGGTTTTTGTCGAGAGTCAAATGTAGTGCTGGTAAAATTGTTTTCTTAAAAAATGTATTTCTGGTATTTTTACTATAAAAATCTATTTTTATACTTTCATAGTGTTTTGACCCCAGTTTGGGGGTTAACTATTTGCTCATAGATGGGTGCTACCACTCTGGGTCAAGGTGGACCTGGAAACAAGAGCAATTAAGAGGTCGTTCAACATACCTCAAAACCTCCATATCAGAGACCTTGCTGCCGGATGTAGTTTATCGTCATAACCAGGACACACTTCTCTAAGTATGCAAATTGTAGCCTCGGTAATGCCATTATATCAATAAACTAAAAAACCTCAACTTGTTGGGTATTTTATTTACATTGTTCTGACGGTTTTCCTTATCTTTATTGTCATATTCACGACGTTTCGGTCAATGTACGCTCCGACCTTCTTACAGGACACATGGCCCAGTGGATAAAAGCGTTGGTTGAAGTATCCCAGTGCCCTGACCCAAAGGGTTGTGAGTTCAATACCTGGCCACGGCAAAGGTGAACAAAAACTTGGAAAATTGGGTTACTACAGGGAAATAACTGAAATTGAGATATCCAGAAAAGGCATGGCACGTGGAACTAGAACAACTACTCTTCGGTTCGAAATTCCAACGTATATCACTTGAGGAAGACCGGAATTTACAACGGTCGAAACGTCGTGAATGTGACAATAAAGATGAGGAAAACAGTCCAAACAATGTAAATAGTGTAGAATAGTTACAATATCTCTCAGAAATATAGACAGATGTAGGTTTTTTCTATTCATGTTCGGAACCAGGTTTGCAGGGTCACCAACCTGGAAGACCTAAATGGCGCCATCAGTATAGTATATCTCCTTATCAAAGGCCAGATCCTGTGGTTGAGGCTTTCTATCCGTATGTGAGAACAGCCCAAGCCTTGAAGCTTGGTGTATGAAGAATTGTCAGGTAGTAAAAGGAGGCTGATAAAAAAAAAGTGGGGCAAAAACGAATCCATCAAAACCAAACTTCCATGGTGTAAGCGAAATTAGCGGGCGAAATGTACGGAATTCACTCACACTGGTGGGTCCATCTAATTTTTGAAGAGGCCCGATGTCAAAGGCTCTTATCAACGTCGGAAAAACACAACACCACAGATCAACACAGCCAGTAATTACAAGAACTGCCTTTCAGTGCCAGCACTATTCTATAGCTTGCGGCACTAATATCGAGCTGCGAAGCCATCTGACTCTTTACAAATGAATACATAATGTAGGTCTTCGGATTCCGGTTGAGTTACTATCATTTTTGCAGAGATACCCTTGGTAAAGGTATGAACACTATCTCTTCTCTCTCTAGCTAGGGTTTAAATAGCAAGCCAGTCTGGATTCTCTAGCCGTGTTTGGCAACCGGTCTATGAGAACAACAATTCTGAATTCACATACCATGGATAATATTATCGCGTTTATCTATTAACTAAGCTACACTGTTGTGGATTCTATGATTTCAGCTGCGGTTGACAAGGTAGGTAGATCTTCCATTTTGTGACTACATGTTGTAGGCATTACATTTGTAATCAACAGATAGTAACTGATTGATTATAATAGGCTACGTCACGTTGAAACACCGGTTCTCGTACGATCACCAAAGTTAAGCAACGTTGAGTCAGCTCAGTACTTAGTTGGGTGACGGCTTGGGAATACCAGATGCTGTAAGCTTGGATGTGTGGGCGGTGTAATGTATAATAAATCGAAATTGTTAATCGGAGAGCCGAGTTTCAATTTCAGTCATGTTCGTTACGCGCAAATACACCCGAGAAAAGTATGAATCCACCTCTTCTCCCCATCTATGGGTTAATAAGTAAGACTTGTATCACTACAGAATTATTATCTCCAAAAATCAAATCAAATTGTATACAAAAAATATTTAGATTTCTGTTATGGTAATTTTACCCACGCACGCATGGACTCTCCCCGCTATAAATAGGAGCAGGTACTGCCTTTTGGAGATGGAAGTTTCCAGCAGTCAGCTCTGACAGTCGGACCGAACATTCTTGCTGTAACACTCTCGTTTGTATATGTTTGTATTACTGTTTCTGTTAATATATTTGTTTAACTCAATTCCTCTCTTGTATCTTTATTTCTGGTTCTAACAAAGCCACAACAATTTCGGCATTAAATAAACCATAGAGGCTGATATGCCGCTAAATAAAATCAACCAAAAAAATAAACAGCTATAATAAGCTGTTTTCGTTTAGATTTTAACGAAATTACTTGTGGTAATGAACAAGAGGTACTTACAATTCGGAGTCCTTGCAACTGAGTGTCGACGTGAGCGTATTTTGCCTTCCAATCTGCGAGTTGCCTCTCAAGTTCCTGTACTTTTCTTTTAAGCATTTCATTGTCGGCGATGCGACGGGCGATGTCATCGTTCAGTGTGTCTATGTTGTTCTGAAGCTGGTCATTTACATCGTTGGCGTGACGAAGTCTGCAAAAGAAAAAGAAGAAGAAAAAAACAACATTATCTCATTCAGAAGGAAGAATCTCATGCAACGTATTCATCATGTCTTCTGCTTCATTCCTAAATCGTTGGACTCCTGGCAAATTCCACGCCGGCTTTCGACAACTGACGCGTATCATTAATTGTATTCTGACACGCATCTCTTTTTATGCAATTAAAATTACTAACAGAAGAGGACGATTATGACAGTAAATGTCCATTGACATAAATATAATGAATAAGCAAAATGAATTACAACAAGAAAGAAGGAAAGAGTGAAGCGACACGAAAAAGT
Source organism: Acanthosepion esculentum (assembly GCA_964036315.1). Classification (NCBI taxonomy): domain Eukaryota; kingdom Metazoa; phylum Mollusca; class Cephalopoda; order Sepiida; family Sepiidae; genus Acanthosepion; species Acanthosepion esculentum. The sequence continues at coordinate 73,086,614 of OZ038506.1, forward strand.
ACGAAGGAAAGAAGGAAAGAGTGAAACGATATGAAGAAGGAAAATGTAGAAAAAAAAGAAAGAAAGAATGAATGAGGAGATAAGAAGAAAGAAAGAAAGGGGAAATATGAAGAAGGAAAAAGAAAGAAAGAATGAGTGCGTATTAAGAATAAAAATTAAATCAATTCACACCAAGCAAGGCGATAAATCCGCTAAGATGCTACTGGGAGTGAAAGAGAATGAGAATACTTTTGTAGGAACCGGGATCCAAATCTTAAACGGGAAACATGGGATAAACCTTTACCTCTGTTCAATAGGCCGGAGAGGAGTGTGAACCGAGCGATAGACGAACCTACCTACTCCTATTAAGAAAGAGAGTGTGGAAGAATTAAAGAGGAATTATTGAGAAAGAAAGAAAGAAAAGAAAAAAAGAAAGGAAGGAAGGAAGAAAGAAAGAAAGAAAGAAAGAACGAAAGAAGAGAACGAGAGAAAGAAAAAGTGTAGAAATATTAAGAAAGAAACAAAGAAAACGGAGAGATATTAAAAGATACGATCGCTCGTATACCCTGATCACAGATACTTCCCTGGTGTCGGATGAGCGATGGTTATCGAGTTCAATTGTTTGCAATGCACACAAAGAAGCAGAATAATAGTTTAACACTTATTAAAGGAACTGAAATTTTTCTCTGAAAAGCGTTAAAAAGTGTATTGAATGCCGTAAAGAACTTAGCAATTCCACGTTTGCACAAAACAAAACTCTGACGCGAATGACGCGTATCAGGTTTTAGTAAAAATAAAATATAGAAAAATCCCTTTTATGAGACTTTTAAAAATGTATTTAACTTCAAAACCTGAAATTCTAAATAGTTCAATCTTTTTTTTTGTTTTGTTTTTTACCTGAACTCCAGCTTTTGACCCCGCGTTGAAATCCTCACAGTATTTAGTTGAAGTTATCACTGACATTTTTTGTCGAGATTTACAAACTCTACGTTTCGTTCAATTTCGCAAACCAATCGATGAAATTTAAATAAGCTGATTTGTTTGGAAAAGTACTTTGATAAAAACCCAACTTCAAGGTTTAATATATTTTTTTAATTAATTTAATTTTATATGACTTCATGGTAAACAATATTTTTTAAGAAAATTTCTTTCTTTCCTTTTTTTCTTTTTAACAGCGAATAATAAATTCTTAGGATTTCTTACTCTTAAGCATGCTGCATACAACAGGCCATATGCAAATATTTCTTTCTGGAGCCAAATTCCAACTTTTTGAAGTTTTTGACTTTTTAGTTTGTTTATAGTTCTCGCAAATGCAGGGTGAACTAGAAACTAAATTTTGTACATGAAAACTTAAATAAAAGATATTCAAAAACAATATTATTAAATAAGTATTTATCTTAATCATTAAATTGTTTTTAAAATAGTGTATTTTGTATGTTAAATAATAAAACTTTTAATTTAAAAAAATGAATGAAATTTTATTGTACTAAGCTACGCAACCAAGTAAAACCAACTGTACTTTGTAACCCCTTACCTATTAGCACTTCTCCCGTCAATTTTTGTCTATTTTTTAGAGGGTGTGACGAACGGACTAACAGAAGTTACAGAATTATATATATTTACTGGCCTGAATGTCCGACAATTATTTTAAGACATTTTTATGTTTATACATTCTTTTTTTTATAGATACAAATATTTAAGTAAATACTCTGTTTTATAATAAACAGTATCAACAACATTTACCGGCCTGAATGTTCGAGAAATTGTCATAGAAAATATTCGTCCTCCGACAGGAATCGAACCTGTATCCTATACGGAACCGTCATATAACCTGAGGTGCTTTTACCGATATGGCCACAGAGGAGGGTTCGGTTAGCAAGGTCGATTTTACTGTTTTTAAACTACAATCTTCAATGATTCTCTCACGTACATTCTTATCTGCTCGATGCGTATCCAAATGTAAACAAATGATTTTTATGTTTATACATTCATTTTATAGATACAAATATTTAAGTAAATGCTCTGTTTATAATAAACAAAAAAATTATAATAAAATGAATGTATAAACATAAAAATGTCTTAAAATAATTGTCGGACTTTGTCCTTTTCATAATGTATTTCATGTTATTATTATTTCATGTGTATATATACATATATATATATATATATATATATATATATATATATATATATATATAGTGTATACTTCGGCAGCAATTTTTCATTAATGCATGTTTCATTAAATAATATAGACAAGTTTTGTCTATTTATTTTAAGTAATTTCCTTTCGTATTGTCTGATAAGCTTAATCACATTATCGTTGAAAGCCGAAAGCTTAGATTGGATTCAAACAATATGAACAGACCTTGAATTTTCACGTATCGCGAAGAATGAGTGTTCTCTCAGGGAGGTCTTGTGCCTCGAGCACCTATTGTGACTTAAAGGCAACCCAGACCTCAAGTAGAACTCATACTATCCATCGCTAAAGATGACGGAAAAAGGGTCGGTTCTTTCGGCCGCTTCAGAAAGTATCTGGCTTCCTCCTTTTACCTTTACAAGAATCAGAAGAGGCTGAAAATGGAATACTTTCCAGAAGCGTCCTTGTGGGTGACGAACTATTTTCCACCCTACAGCCACTTTCCTCACAGACGATACATCGCAAGCCTCTCGCTTGATCTATCGCTACTTCAATGGAAAGTGTTCAGACAAACTACATTCCTTAATTCCACCAGTTCTAATCATCACCATGCTACGCGAACCATCTTCATTCCCTTCGTATCCATTGGTGAGATGTAAGTTCCACTCGAGCAGAATCTTCTGACGAATCGCTACTTTGTGGAACCAACTCCCAAGATGATGCTTATCCGATCACTACAATCTTAGCCTGTTCAAGTCTAGCGTTAACTGTTATCTTCCCCATATATCCCCATAAACTGTGCCTGTAACACTCTACCTCGAGTGGCTCTTGGGTCTTGTACAGGGTGACCATTACTGTAAAAAATTTGATTCATTTCATTTGATCAAAGCAAACATGTAAATAATAAACGTGAGTACACTATAAATATCTTTTTTGATAGAATGATTTTAGTTTTTAATCTTGCAACCATATTTGTCTGGTTTATTGAAATAAACACTGTGTATATGGCTCCGTTTTTGTTCCAGATAGTTAACTGGAGATACCAGAGTTATCTTATCCTTGATAATCGTATTGAAAAACACGAGCTGTTATTTTACTATCTTCTCTGATGTCCGTCAGCTAAGAAATATAAAACCAGTTTTAATCTGAATCGTTAAGACTAGCTTAAGAATGTTATAAGCATTGTTCGTGACCTGGCAGTGTTAGAGACGGTCATTAATAACGCACACGCTGTGCATATTAGATATGTTTTCAGTGGTGTAGGAAACAATAGATTGACTGAAGTGACAGTTGCTATTGGAAATTAAATTGTACGTCAATAGCGAAACCTTTTTCTCATATTTACACGATGTACAGAGGACGGTGGATAAAAATAAATAAAATTGCCGTTGGCTTCAACCACGGCCTCCAGACGACTTCGGATTCTTCTGAAACTGTTCTGGACTGTCTCCTTGTTTAAGTTGATGAATGCTGCCATAATCCTTGCCTTCAGTTCATCTTTGGTGTTACAAGGAGTTTTGTTGATCTCTCGCTCAACTGCGCCCCACGTATAATAATCAAGGGGATTGCAGTCTGGGGGTTTAGGTGGTCAGATATAAGGGTTCATGTGGTCGCAGAAATTATCTGACAGCCATGACCGGGTTTCCCTACTTGTGTGGTATGGTGCAGAACCCTATTGTCAGGCATAGGATTTTTCAGCAGCCATCTCTTGACCCAGGGCAGCACGACCCACTCTAGACACTTGATGTAAGCCTCCGTGTTGAGTCTGTGGCCCTCACCAACAAATTCGGGAGTTCTTTTCTCATCACAACAATCAGAGTGAGTTTTCCGAACTGCTGTACCTTCGTAATCACCATTAGATTCATCAAACTCTTTCTGAATCCTCTGCACTGTCCTTAGATTGACACAAAAACACTATGAAATGTTCGTATTGGAGCGTCTGGCATGGATGCCAAGTAATATAGTATGCGGTTTCCAAATTTCTGGTGGAGTTAATTGTGTCATGGCGTTCTTTTTCTCACAGACGGTGCCCAACCGACCCTGCTATAATGTGCAGTCGACAAAATCAAAAACAAACAACGAACATGGCCGAAGTTAAAAATATAAAATGGCGACAGTTTGCCCATCACACCCTGTACATTGTTCGGGCTGTTGTCCTCATCTTTATTATCGTATTCACGACGTTTCGGCCATTGTACGCTCCGACCTTCTTCAGGTGATATACGCTGGACTTTTGAACGGAACCATTTATTTAGTCCACTAGGATAGATTGTTCTAGTTCCACGTGCCATGCCTTTTCTGAAAAAACTCCCCAAGGACGTATGGCGCAGTGGATAAAGTTGTTGGTTGAAGTAATTCAGTGACTTGACCCTAAAGAGTTGTGAGTTCAATACTTGGCCACAGCAGATGTGAACAAAAACTTGGAGTGTTGAGTTACTAAAGAGAATTAACTGGAAACTGAAAATAATGTAAACAGTTACAAGACCCCATCTAAAAAATATAGACAAACGTTATTTTCTTTATTAAATTAACCATAGAATTCAAAAAGACTAAACAATTTGGGTGTGAAATTCTAGACTTTTATGGCTATTTTGATTGTGGATTGGGGGAGAATTCTATATCTAACGGGAGAAAAATCAACCAAATACAAATGTGATCATTGGTTAAGCAGTTTACTACCAAAATAAATGTCTTGAGGTAACAATGTGTCAAAACAGCAGTTTGGCAGAATAGCTTATCAGTTTTCAAGAGATCGTCCTTAGGTTGAGCAATAAATTTAAGATAATTGGTTCAATCCTCAATGCAAAAAGGAAAAAGAAACCTTTACTTACGATCAGGAATTATGGTCAGAGTACTGTTATGTCCAAAAAAGCAATTATATAGAGAAACTTATATATCCTCAAAAACAATTAAAATATATACAAAAAAAACCCAAATTCCTTTAATGTTCAACTTCACAGAAAAGCAGAGGTGTGGTTAGGACCACCCAAACTCCCCAGTCAAGGGAGGGTACAATGGCATGAGGAGCGTAAAATAAATATATAGTTAAACAGTTAAGGTCCGAGCCTTCTTTTCTCATCTTTGCTCTCATGTTCAGCTCATAGCATTCTCAGTATCCTTCTGTAGAACTACATTTCTGCTGCTTCAAATTCTTTCTTCATCCGGGAGGAGATTGTCCGGCATTCACTTTAAGGTTTAATAATTCCATATTCTGAATGCTTATGATGGTCTTTTGCTAGCCTTACTCAGATTTCAATTCCAGATCATTTGAGAAAAATTATCGAAAGTCCTACTTTTTTGTTATTCTCCAAGTTGGATTTCATAAAGTCCTAGTATTAAATGCCTACCAGAGATCATGACTTCTATAAACCAGTGGCAATTAAACTATTTCTACTTTCCCAGTTCACCAAGATTCAATGTGAGTTCTGCAATGTCGCACAAGAATTTCAGAGACTATTTGATAAGGTCCTTCACAAATTACAGTTTACTTTAACTTATATTATAATTCCACTTGTTTCATCGTTAGTTAGTACGTACGTTACGCCTAAACCATTGCTTCAAATAAAGAATAGACCATTGCTGTTTGATTTCGAAGATAGACGGAAGAAAAGATTTATCACAAGCACTATTTGGCTTTAGGGAGAGGAAGATAAAAGAAAGAATAAAAAAGGAAAGAAAGAAAAATAAAGCAAGAAAGAAACAAAGAAAAAGAAAGAAAGATAAAGAAAGAAAGAAAGAAAGAAAAAGAAAGAAATAGAAGGAAAGAAAAATAAAGGCAGAAGGAAAAAGAAAGAAAAAGAAAGAAAGAAAAGAAAGAAAGAAAGAAAAAGAAAGAAAAAGAAAGGAAAAAAGAAAGAAAAAGAAAGGAAGAAAGAAAAAGAAAGAAAAATAAAGGATAAAAGAAAAAGAAAGAAAGAAAAATAAAGGAAGAAAGAAAGAAAGAAAAAGGAAAGAAAAGGAAGAAAGAAAGAAACAGTAGATAGAGAGGACAAAACACTCATGCGTTTAAAATCTGATTCAGGGAAATACAAACCACCATTTTGATTTTTTTTATTTGTACCCTCTTACTTCTTTAAATAATGACCAACATTCATATTTATGATTTTTCTTGTAATATTTTGTAAAAGTTAAGTTCAAATATTCAATGATGCAATGGAGGAATCGCAAGGACATCATTCAATCATTAACTTTTCAACACCCTCTCGTAATAAGGAGCCCAGTAGTGTTGATTGATTTATTAATTTGTTATTTTATGGCTCATCAACCCTTCGTGTGTTATTTAAAGCCAAAACATATTTTCTATTGTAAGTATATATTTTTTTTACGAGTGAATACTGCATTCACAGTTTTTGGAAAATGTTTTTTCCACAGACAAGTCATACTATTTAACCCATAGCAGTAGGGAGATGACTTCATACCTTTCACATCTCATTAACACTTACTTTACACCGTCATTATCACGGATAAATAGTAGACCGTTCCATTTTGATTGCAAAGAAAGCGTGAAGCAAAATATAGATACCAGATATGCTGTTTGGTTTCAATGGAAAAAAAACAAGCATACATAATTAGAAAGAAAGAAAGAAAGAATGAGAGAAAGAAGGAGAGAAAGAAAGAGAGAAAGAAGGAGAGAAAGAAGGAGAGAAAGAAGGAGAGAAAGAAAGTGAGAAAGAAGGAGAGAAAGAAAGAGAGAAAGAAGGAGAGAAAGAAGGAGAGAAAGAAGGAGAGAAAGAAAGAAAGAGAAATTTTGAAGTTTTTTCATTTTTCTTACTTCTTGAAATAATGACCTTCATTCATACTTATGATTTTTATTGCAATATTTTGTTAAAGTCGTTAAGCTAAAATATTTAACGATGCAATAGAGAAATATACCACGCAAGGAGTTTATTCCATCACTAACTTAAGAGTTATGATTCGTCATAAAATGCAAATATGAAAATCGTGAAAAATTTCCCAAGTACTGCTAGTAATGAAAATGTTTCTTCTCAAAATTCCGAAAAATGATCGTAAAATTGGGTGAAAAACTTCTCTTCTAACTCCTGATTATTTTTAGTGTCATCATCACCCAATCGCAATCAACTCGACATTGTTTTCAATTCTACTTTTTCTCCTTTTTTCAATTTCTTTTTCGACTCTTTTTTTCTTTATCGTTTCTCTTTCTTTCCCCTTCTCAAGCACATGTTTGTTTGTTTTTTACTCCATCTGCTTTATCCTTCCCTTTCCAAACTAGCAATAGCTATTCTGCTTTCCTTGGTAAATCGGCCATTTTCCATTATTGTGGCAAGATACATTAGAGACAACAGATTACGAAGTGTTAGGATCTCAGATGGCGGTAAAAAGTCCGTCTCTGCATGAAGCGGGGAGAATGTTTTCTTTCTACTATAAAGAATTATTTTTCTTTGGTCATAATAATCTATTATAACATTTAGTTCATTCACTAGATACGACATTCTTTATTTAAGGATACATTTTTAGCGGGAAAGAGAATTTTTCAGTTATTTATTCACGCCATGATAAGAAGAGGGGCAAAAAATGTCACCGATCTGACTCACTTCTCAAAATACTGAAAAATAATTGTAAAATGGTCGAAAAACTTATCTTTTATCTCACGTGTATTGTTAGTTAGTGAGTAAGAATACAAAATAACTCCATGGACATTTGAAACATGTCTTTTACTGTCTTCTTTTGGTTCAAAGAGGCAAATAACAAAGACTTGACGTTGCTTAACTTTACTCATCTTTGTAACAAAAAAAAATCACCTTTTTATACATGGCGGTGTATAAGTAACATAGTTATAACAGATCGATGATTGATTTTATTTTATAATTTACTAAAGGTACAGCCTATCACAAAGTCAAACGAAGAGAGGGTAGATTGTATTAGATCGCTTTCTCAAGGAGGGAGATCCTGTCTGCCAAGAAAATTACCGTTTGCTAGCCTTAGATTTTTACGTACGCATGACCATTTAGTACCAGGAGGAAATGCGTAATTAGCTAAGTTATGAAGCATATCAGTGCGTGAAACATTATTGTTGCTACTATCACGCCTTGATTAGTTTGGCACAAGGTCATGAATATGGGGCAGATAAATGAATCTCGGACTGACTACTCAGTCATAACTAGCAAACAAAATACCTCGCTAAATAGTACCCCATGCTAACACACGCCAAAAAATATTTACTAAGCTTGATTTACTTTAAGCACAAAGTAAGAAGTATAAGGCACTTAGTAAGGATCAACCTCGAAATCAGTCTGTTTCTCTCTCTCTCATTCTGACTATTTATCTATCTATCTATCTATCTATATATATATATATATATATATATATATATATATTTTATTATATATATATATATATTTATTTTAGGATATTAAAACAAAAACGTTAAAAACGCTACACAATTAAAATTATGTAATTATTTAGCAATTTTTAACATGTTTTTGTTTTAATATGATAAAATAAATAATATTTATGTATTGAGCCCTCTTTTCAATTAAATGTTACGGACAGTGGAATTGTTCTTCATTTCTTCTCATTTTACCTATATATATATATATATATATATATATATATATATATATATATATATCACTGAATACGGCCGACGAGGAAGAGATTGAATATTTTTTAACATATTTCCATATAAAAACTGCCCATAACTTTTATTGTTCCAAACACTTTCGGTCACTTTTATAGCCATTTCAACATACCAACACCAGAGACAAAACACCCTTGAAAATGGCTATAGATTTGGCCGAAAGCCTTTGGTGCAATAAAAATTATGGATAATTTATAAATTCCTTAACTCTTACAAAACGGAAAAATGTTAGGATGTTGGATTAAACTTAATAAAAATTAATTCAATCATTCATGTCGGCCGTACTCAATGGATGCTATTTGAAAGAAAGTTTGTTGCCAATATATATATATATATATATATATATATATATATATATATATATATATATATATATATATATATATTACTAAATGTTCACCCAATATGCGGGCTAAGAGCCACTCAATGTAGAGGGTTGCTGAGTGAGATTGCTGCTTGGACGTAAGAGGCGGAAGTACGTACAGATCATGAGGATAAACAAAATAGATAACGGTTGACCCTGCATTTAAAAATGATAGTGATCAAGAGAGCATTCTCCTGGGAGTCTGTTCCGCAAAGTAGCAGTTCTCGTGAAGAAGCTGTCTGAGTGGAAGTTCCTTCTTAATAATGGAATACAAAAGGGAATGAGGATGAGTCGACCCTGTATACGTGGCATGGCGGGTCCTAGCTGTGATGGACTAGGAACTGGTGGAATTAAGGAGTATACTAGTCTAAACATTTGCCAAGAAAATAGCGATTAAGTAGCTATAAGATTGCGAAGTTTCGTTTGTGGGAAAGAAACTGTAAGGGTGAAAATAATTAATCACCCAAAAGGCTGTGTCGAAAGTGGAAAGTGAGCATTGGGTAGACACTGTCGAGATATGGCAGCAATACAACAATATCATCTTTGGTCTGATCTGGTTAAAAATATAGTATTGCCGCCATCTTTAAAGGTCGAGCTGACCATTCGTCATTTTCCAGCTCTCTACAGTGTGCAAAAGCATTTACGCAGCCTTGTGAGGTCAGTAGGCGAATTTATAGGCTGGTAGGCGTAAATTTACACAATTTAAAAAGCAGAGATGTCTGTTCAAAGACGTGTATCTACTAAATATAACGTTTAATCTTCAGCACTTTGCATTATTAATATTACCTACTTTCCCACTGAATTCTTTTGTCAACTTCAGTAACCGTATTGTTAATTTAACTCAAAGGTATTCCTGTTGCCATAGGACGATATGACAACATAACTTCGATATTCAAACAAATTCAAATTTAAACTTTTTGCACAGCAAAGTTTAAAGTAATAAAAAACATACTTATATATATATATATATATATATATATATATATATATATATATATATATATATATATATATATATATATATAATGGGCTCTCCCGTCGGTTTCGACGTATGAGGATCTGATAACTTAACCAAATGTTTCAGTTATGAATTTTGTGCGATAATCTAAAGTGGCATTTAAGACCCGCTAGTGATTTACAAAGGAGGCCGCATATGGAGCAAGAGTAAGGATTGTGGGATGAGATCACTGTTAGATTGGCTGACCTTTTAGATCTTGCTCTCGCTTCTTGAAGACAATTCAGACTAGCAGATTGAAAACTGCTGAGTTCACTAAAACACGCTGATCTCCATTCTACAAGCTCCAAGGCTAAGCGCTCGAGGGTGTTATAAGGTATATATATGAGGAAGAAAAAACATAGAATATATATATATATATATATATATATATATATATATATATATATATATATATTATGTGATTTTCTTCCTAATAAAGCAAAAACCATAAAATCTTAATTCACTTTTATTGACAAGAAGATATTGAGTGCCATTTATTGTTTTTATCAAGCATACCGATCGACATGCAATGAAGAAGTTCTGCGGACAAAGGAAACTGCCATTCTTTCAGCAGAAGATGCTCGAAAAATAATCGGTTCTTTGAATCGCGCCAGAAAATTCCTAACTCCTGCGACGATGCTCTATCTTTACAAGACCAAGAATAGAGTATTGCTGTCATATTTGGGTTGTTTCTGCTGTGTCCACCATCAACAGGGTTTTTAAGCGATTATTTTCCACCCTAATTCCACAGACAAAACGTTTCTAGCCTCTGGCTACTCTATCGCGCTATTACGATGACAGCTGTTCGGGTGAGTTCCATTACTTAGGTCCGCCAGTTCAGTCCTTCACAACTAGGATCCTCCACCATGCCATATGCACAGAGGCAAATCCTCACCGCTCCATTCGTTTTTCTTTGAGAAGGAAAAAAATTCAACTTAGACAACTTCTTCCTCAGAACTGTTACATTGTGGAAAAAAACTCCCCAGAGAATGCTTCCCTAATAACTACTTTGTTCTTTTTAAGTCAAGACCGATATCTATTCTACATGTCCTCATAATGTGCGCTTCTTACTTCCTCCGTCATCTTCACTTACAATAATGTCGCTCAGTAACTCTCTACCTTGAGTGCCTCTTGGGCCTTGTATTAGGCGAACTAATAGTATAAAAACAATCAGAAAAAAACAGCTGATATATTTTGACGTAAAATGTGGAAAGAAAGCTTTGAGAATCTAACACTCACAGAACACATGGAAAGCAAGAGAAGCAGGGGAAAGCAGCGAGTAAACTACTTGAGGAAATATGTAGAAACAAATACAACAAAAGCAAGTGTTGTCCAAGGAACAAGTATTACTGAGAGAGAGAGCAAGAAAAGGCAGAAAGCTGTGGAGAACCATGATCACTCATATCATGAAAGAACAAGACAGAGGGAGAGAGAGAAAGAGAGATCTAAGGAGAGATAGCTGAGGATAACGCTTTTTCTTTTCAGCTAAAAACGTTTGTCATTTTCTTCTAGATATTTGTCAACTTCAAACGTTTAGCAGTTTTTTTTTTCTGGTTTATCATCAGCAGGCCAACATGGTACTTCTAAAATCCACAACGTTTAGTTTGTTTCTCCTCTCTCTCTTTCTCATTCGAACACCCAAGTCTCACACAAAATTAGAAACAAGGGCAGATAATTATCGTATTCGGAAGTCTTTGTCATATCTTAAATGGCTGTCAACGATGAGGTATGCATAGCTATAATTATCGTCCCCACCCCGACGATTTTTCCATTGTCTCCTGCCCAGATTTCTCCACTTTGGTCTCTATTCTTACCTCTCGTTTCTTCCAGCAACTCTTATCCATTCCTTGTATAACTGATTCTTACCCACCTTCCATTAATTTTGCCGTTTTCCCCACCCGGCACAGACATCGATACTCGCAAGCATTTGGAATGTATTTTTCCCATCATCCTCTCGTCTATAACCTCAGCCCGTACGACTAAATACCTCCCCCCTTTGCCAAATTCAGAATTTTAAATAAACTCCACATTTGACGCAATGACAAACTCTTTTAAAGACTTACTTATTTATTCGTGAGGGTAAGTTAGATCGGGTTGATACGTCAACGATACAGAACAAAAATTGAATTCTGTGTGGAGGAGGTGGGGGTGGGGTGTTTTTTAGTGGTTTCGAGACAGGGAAGGGGTGAAAGGTGGCGGGGGGATTATTTGCTACTTTGTTAGTTGGCCGACTGAGGTAAACGTATAATTTGTACCTGATCGTGTTAGAGAGTTTGTTTTCAGTCATGGCGTGGGCAGTTTTCAATGACTCTCTTACCCGTACACTCCATTCTCCTCTCCCCGTCCATTTTGGTCGATTACAAATATAGATTCGATCAAGGTATTTACTTCGCTTTAAACTTCGGGGTTGGCGAACAGTGGACATTCCGAAGCTATGTTTAAGGAGGAAAATGAGAAGACCGACGTGGGTGGTTGCAGGAGGAGGGTGACTATGTCAGAGGTAGAGTTTGTTACGATACAACCCCACAGTTATAGGTATCACGGATTTTACAAGACTGATCCGCATGGAAAATTTATTTAAAACATTCTCTGTAGTAATCTTTGCTAAGTTTCACACAGAACTGTCATAGTCAGGAACTAAAACTCACTACGAACTGGTTGCAAGATTAATACGCTCATCACTACTCTACGACAAGCGCACCTCTACATTTGTGGTAATTTGCATATTTGCTACTCAATGGTATCTTCATGGTGACAGGTCTCCAACTAATCAAGATTAAGTGTCTGATCTTTATGGACTCGGGATAATTTTCGATTTGCTAAGGCTGATAATAGCTATAACAGCCATTTTGAAATTACTACCTGGAAAGGTCATTTGGAAGGGTGAATAGCATATTTTTGTTCACTGTGAGGGAAGAAGGCTTGGAAAATTTGACACTGACAGGGTATATTGAAGGCAAGTGGGACGGGAAATAGCGAGTAACCTACTTAACAGTGCGGATGGATGGCAGGTCGAGGAGTAGGAAAGATGGGGAAATAGACAAACATATTTAAGAGCTACAAAGGTCAGGAAGTTGTGGAGAGCTATGATCGCTCACTAGCTGAATATATTGTCTGAATAACGATGGTAAAACGCTTAGGACAAGTTGGACTCTTTATAAGGAGACGTTAAAAAGGGGCACAAACAAATGTGACCCGAATCTGAACTCTATTATTGTCCGATTCCATTTTTCAACTTGATAACTGTTACGCCACCCGCTACTTGCTAAGCCGTCTTTTCTCAATGTCTATATTTTACTAATGGCTGTAGACAACAGGGAATAACATGAAAATCTCCTTTTAATATAATAAGGCACATGCCAGAGAACGGATTCCTGGTACTGTGTTGCTTTGTTTTACTTTGTTGGTGATGGTTCTCTACAACTTCCACATTAAATTACAGGACATAAAATTATCTTAAATAATGTCAATACTTTATTCAGGATTTAAAAGCAGTTTACCTTCACCTATTTTTTTTTTTCGTTAGTGTGGGGGTTTCGGAATATCCAAATGGCTACCCATTTGATAATAAGCTAGCAAGACGTTGCTTACCTTCAGTAATCAAACAAAAACCGGTATTTTCAGCGCACCTAGACCGTAATTATTTGTTGAAACTGTTGCATTGTTTTTTTTTGTTTTTTTTCCTAACGTGTAAATTACTCTAAATTCTCAGTTTTGTCGGTGACATGTTGATAATTGTACTATGTTTATTTTGGTTTTTCTGTATTTGTAAAGTGGCCAGTCCGACGGTGGCGGGCGTGTCGGGTGAAGGAAGCAGCTCTGGTGGCAAAGAAGACTCACTATTATATGAGTGCAAGCCTTGTAAGGCGGGGGCGGGGAATAGAAATGAGTTCAAATTTGCTCACCGATCTTAAAACTATCAAAACTAAATAAAGCTTCACTTTTACTGTACACCTTCTTGTAGATGTATCTCCATATCTCCTGAGATTAAATCATATACACACACATTGCAGTTATAGGTATTTAATAATTATTTTGCTTAGCCTAGTCTGACACAGGGCCATCATAGAACAAAAAATTATATAATCAAAGAAAGAGAACTGTAAGAAAAATACCAGGGAGTGGATTAAAAAAAATGACGAAGAAAAGTAAGAAAAAAGGAGACAGAAAAAAACAAACAAAAAAAAACAATAACGCCAAAATGCCATAGACCCCCCCCCCCGAAGGATGAAGATTTTGTAAGAAAAAAAATAAAAATAAAAAAAATGAGAAAGAAGAACAGTGGGGAATATGACAAAGCGACACTATGGGGGGAATTAGCCATAGAAATGAAAGAGGAAAAAACAAACAAACAAAACAAAATGAGTGAGAGAAAAAGAAAATAAATAGATAAATAAATAAAAAGGCGGAAAAGAAAGCAACCAAACTCGACAAAATTTATTTCTCTTTTTTTATTGGCTAATATGTGGGTCATTTCTTTTCCATTCACATAATGAAAATACTTATTTAAAAGTATGCCATTTTCATGTGTCTACTTCTCCTCCAAATGGGTGTTTCGTAGAAGAGACACTGAAAGATTGCTTGGATGGCAAATTACGACCAGACGAATAAATTATTTATTCGCCTTTAAGTAGTGACTATTTATTTATTATGACAGGAGTGAAAAATCTTTTCTGTTAATTCACCCCCCCCCACAAAAAAAAAAATTAGGATTTATATTTGCTAAAGTTCACACCAAAAAATTTGTCAAACTCATATCATATTCTTTAGAGCATTTCATCGACTTAGGAAGAATATTTACACTCTGTAAGAAGCGAAAACGCCACTCTCCTTGTAGTTTGATTCATGTATTGACTCTAGCCACTTCAAAGCATGCCAAACAAATTTTGATTTAAAATTTATAATTTCAAAAGGGTGCCAAAAATTTAATAAAAAACAGCCAAATTCTGATTTAAAATTTATTTCTTGGGGTGAATTAATAATTGCGTTTTACATTATTTGAGGTGAATTCACAGAACAGATCCAGACTGACTATTAATTGTCACTCCTTAAAGTTGATTAATTTTCTGTTAGTTATGCAGAGTTTTGCCCGTGTAATTTAATTAATGCTAGTTTTTTTGACTCAAGTATTGAAGCCGGTTTTAGAAGATTTTACTGAAAATTGGTTAAAATTGCCTTTTAATTGGGGTTTCGTAAAGTTTGCGGTTGTTTCTCGGTGAACAACATAAATAGCGCACTTTGACCTGATGAAAAGAGAAGACGAAATAAAATGAGTTTTAAACATCTAAAAAAAAAACCAAACGAAAAACGAGCAAACAGGTTGAAACTATTTCTGGGGTTTCATTTATCTGTTGTAGAATATTATTTTTTTAATCATTACACCCCAAGCAAGGCGATAAAGCCACTAAGACGCAATAGGCTTACTAAGAGTGAAGGAAACTGAGAAAACGTCAAGGGAGGGAGGGAGGGAGAGAGAGAGAGAAGGAGAGAGAGAGAAAGAAGGAGAGAAAGAAGGAGAGAAAGAAGGAGAGAAAGAAGGAGAGAGAGAGAGAGAGAGATTTAAGATCATAGTTGACAGGAAAGCAAAAATCTGCAGGAAGGTTCCACAGGCTGGAAGTACAAAAGAAGAAGCTATTAGCACAGAACTTACGGTTACACTTAGCAATTTCAACGGTAGTTGGGAATCTAAGTACAGCGCTTAAATTTCATGAAATCGAGGTGTGTTCCAATGAAGAAAACTCATTTATGTGATAAAACTGAGGCGCTTTAAATGATCAAATAAAAGAAAACCCGAAGAATTACGAGGGATCAGGCACTATTTTGTTAAATTACAACATAAAGTTAATGCGAAAATGTTTTAAAAATGTCGTCATCATTGCCATGGTTTTTAGCCAACAGATTATTTCAACGCAACTAGGATGGTGCAAATCGATATTCGATTAACATAAAAGGAGACGTAACTGACTGGCTATTCTGAAGTTGATTCCCATTACCCATGCAGAGAAAACAATATCAGAAAATGGATTGGTTGTGGGGTCGTGATTATTCGGGCCATGTTATAGGTACCAATCAAATTACGACCCCGGTAGCGCATTAAAGTCGCACAGCTAACCACATATACGACAACTAGGGAAGTAGTAAAAACAGAACTGAAAGGTCATTTCGCTTCAGACTGAGTTTTGAATTAAGAATGTTCCTTCTCCTAGGCTGGTTGCTCGAGAGAACAGAAAATTTCTGTTTCGAGTTAACGCACAGATAAATACGCGCAAAGAATAGTCTATCTCCCTCTCTTTGTCTCTCTCTCTCTCTTTATTTCTTTCTCTTTCTCTTTCTCACTGTCTCTCTCAGAAGCCGTCCTCAATCCCAAGGGTAGCAAAACTGGATAGTCTAAGATTAACCTTTGGTAAATGAGGCATCATCAAATAGGAAATGGAGAAAGAACTGAACAATGGTTGTCCCTAGTTCAATATATACGTAGGAATTTTACTTTAAACCCGACCTTATGTCAAATTCCAATCGAGTGGGCACACGGAATAATCCTATAATAAAGTCCGGTTCACACTCCTCTTCAGTCTTTTGAACAGAGGTAGACGCTTATCTGTTGTTTACTGTTTAGGATTGGATTTCCGGTTCATTCTAATGTCTACTTCCACACTATACTTCTAATATCTCCGACTGAACTATGAAATGTTATTCATTAATTAAATCTTGACCCCTTCAAGTCAAGAGTTAGCCATTATCTTCCTGCATAGCCCCAAGAACTTCACTTCTTGCCCTTTCTTACATTCATATGACACTACACAGTAACACTCTACCTTGAGTGGCTCATGGGGCTTGTATTAGGTAAACATTAGTATCCCCCCAACACAAATTTTTTTTTTTATTACAATTATTATTATGCCCAATTCTAAGGGAGAATCATTCCTCTAGTCAGTAATCCGGGAAAGCCTTAGAATTAATCCCTGGCGTCAGAGGCGACCCCCCCCTCCAAAAGAAAAAACAACATGGCGGCTTGAGCAAATTTTGTCGCCCGTCTCGCGTCCCATGTATAACTTGAACTCCAACTCGGTTTTAAGCTATTATTCTGTATGTGTTGATGCCCAGAGAAGTATTTATTTGATGCGAAAGTTTTACGTAATATTTGTGCGCGCGCACGCACGCACGCACACATACCCACACACCCACACGCACATACATACCACTCACGCGCACACACACATACACACGCGCACGCACACACACACATTGGCCTCTCGTATTTGCGTATGTCTGTTGTCAATCACTGTTGCAGATGCCTGCTCAGGCACATTTTGTGTTTGTTCAACACCCACAGAGTCCACCTGGGAGAAAGCGCATTATCTTGCATAATCAACAGTTTCAACAAGGCCAGTACAGTTAACCCCTCGGCCACGATGACTTGTGTGTTAGCACAGCCATTGACGGCTCTCAAATCGTCTCGTCTACCCAATTCCACAATCACAGACAACCAACTTTATATATACGTACAGGGCCGGTGCAAAGGTGTCGACGGATCCCATCAAATGTCTCATAAGACCCCACTATAGAATATATGATATGGGGATCCCCACTCTAATACATCTCAATTTTCCTAAGGTAGTATTCATATAAAATACAAATTTTATTCTAACCTAATTATGTACAATAATGGATGGTATGCAATATAGGTGAACAAATCAACTAGAAAAATTGAAAATAAATCCAATGTATTTAAATCAGGTTGATAAGATTGTCGTGATCTAAATCCAAATTAGAGACCTGTCATAATAGACCATTCCATCTTAAATAAATCAACAATGTTTGGCGGAAATTTTTAACATCAACTTGGTAAAAAGTTGAATCTTAACACATTCAACATGAGGGATAACAAAATAGTGAATTTTACATAATGTTTATTTCAAATAATAACCTGAGCAAATCAAATTCACGGATTTGACCAAAAAACAATCCAGAATGAAGTGAAAATGTGCGAACATTTTTATTCCTTTCGTAATATGTTGGGTTTAGTTTAATTTGTATAAATGTAGGTAAAGAAAATGAAAATGTTGATAAGGTCAAAAAACACTACCCGGGTCCCACAAATAAGTTTGCCTCCCCTCGCCTTAGGGGGTTGTAGGTAGTACGCACCGACTATATATATATATATATATATATATATATATATATATATATATATATATATATATATATATATATATATATATATATAAGTAATTCATTGAGTCTGAAAGTACCCTCAACAGAATGCAGGGGACGGCCGTTTCGTCCTATATTGGGGACTCATCAGCAATGCGCATCCACTACCGAGAATTGAAACGCGTACAGTTAGGTTATCAAGCAAACGTCGTACCAACTGTTCCAACGGGCCTCGGTGACGAAGAGGCAGAAAATCAGACTCAATATAGCGCCGCTAGCTCACATATTCCGTGGTGGAACTCAACTGAAATTCTCTGTAACCATAGGAATGTGCCCCCAGGAGCCACGACTACTATCACCAAGCAGCTCAAACTGAAGCATTAGAAGCCAGATCAAGCAATGATATACATATGATAGAAATTGTTAGGAGGATTTGATAATTATAATTAAGTAATTCATTGAGTCTGAAAGAAACCTCAACAGAATGCAGAATTACTTAATTATAATTATCAAATCCTCCTTACAATTTCTATCATATATATATATATATATATATATACATATATAATTTTATAGCTTCGAATGGGGGAGACACACATACTTGTATACGCGCGTGGGTACACAAAAACGCCCAAAACTTAAGATTTATAAATGTTATTGATTTGATGTTTATATATTTATGTATATATAGTATACTTTTCTAGAAATGTCACTATTTTAAGGTATATTTAGAAATAGCTATTTCTTAGGCTTAAAATAGTTTGGCACAAGGTTACATTAGAAGATTATTCAGGTTATTATCTGTGAGTTTAGCACGCTAAGCGTAACTCTATGATTGGCATTTTTTGTTTAAGATTACCTCATTCTAACGCAAACATAAAGTGACACCTCGTAAGAAACTAACTACACTTGTGGAATAGTCTTCCAGACGAGTTTGCTAATGAGTTTAATACGGTAGGCGGTCAGGTTTGTTAAAAAAAAAATAGAAAAAATCTTTTTCTTTTTTTTTTTAATTCTTTAATAAGACCCCATTTTTGTCATATGACTTTGTAGGCATGTTTTGGCGGAAATGCAACCGACACCGGATGTGTTGTCAAAAGGATTGAGTTGCATTATATGTCCTTTTGCAATGACCGAATAAATGTTTAAAATAAAATTAGATTGGAACACCGTAAGGTAAATACAATTTGCTAATTCCAATTTAAAGTCAGTGGTCATGAAGTGAAAGTAATGAGTCAATTCAAATGTCTTGGCGATTATCAGGGAAGAGGGCTTCAGAATATAAATAATTTCAAGAACAGTACAAACAATGGCAACTGTCGCAAAACTAAGAACTATCTGGAAAGACAAGTACCTCTGCCTGAAATCAAAGATCAGACTGTTGCTAGCATTGGTCTTCTTGATACTTTTGTATGTCTGTGAATCTTGGACATTAAAAGCAGAATTAGATGGAAGAATCCAAGCGTTAGAAATGAGATGCTACAGAAACATCCCAGGTATCTCCCTTGTAGACTGCAACCCAAATAACAAAGAGATATTATAAAACAAGCCCCCACCCCACAACACAAAAACAGGCCTGTTGGAAAACCTCAAGGAGAGAAAGATGAAATGGTATTGCCACGTTACAAGAGCCAACATTATTTCCAAGATCCTTTAAAGAGACTCAGGCATTGGCACGCAACCGAGACATGTAGAGGGAGCTGGTCAGGTGCTCAGCGCCCCTATCACAGCACCCGGTCATGGAGCTGATGACGATGATGATGATGATGATGGTATAAAGAAAGAAAGATTAATTGAGAATGAAAGAAAGAAAAACAGAAAAAATAGCAAAAAGCAAAAGAAAGAAAAAAAGAATGAACTGGAAGATCCTTCACAGCGACTCAGACATTGGTACGTAACGGAGACGTATAGAGGGAGCTGGTCAGATGCCCAGCTGTGAAGCAACACAAAGCAAACACCCGATTATAGTGACGGTAATATAAGCCTTTTCCCTATAAGGAAACATTTGGCATTCGTTGACCGAGCAACGAATGCTACTTTCGGTTGAAATTTATAAAATCTTTCTCATAAAACAATTTCTTAGGGAAACAGGTTTCTCAAGACCAGTAGCTGTTATCGCTCTTTCCATTATTGATAGTGGTGGGGTTTTTTTCCTAACTTTTTATCTGAAGTTGTGTGGAATATTAATATTTTGATTATGGGGCAGCTGGATGATCCGTTACAGAGAGCCAGACATTGGCAGGCAAGCGAGACAAATGGATGTAGCTTCAAGGTAATCTCATGATCACACCCGGTCATGGGATTGATGATAATTCTATATGCCGAATGTGTAAATTACGTTTTTACCAATTTGCTTTCAGAAGAAAGGAAAACAATGCTGTAAATTTGTTATTTTGGCGTTCATTAAATATAAAAAAAAGAAACTTCCGTCACCTTGACCGACATGAACCCAATCTAGGATATTTATGTCGATTTAAATGCTTTGTTAATGTTTCAGCTTACAGCGTTCAACAATAAAATGTTTTATGATGCAATCTATCTGCTGAAATAAAATATAAAATCGTTGGCAAAACAAAACATTCACTGCGCTTGTCTAGAGAAGAATTTTGTAAAATGCAGACGATACACTTTCGAAATTTCGCCGATATTAGTTAAGGTTAATCTGTTTAGAAGTTAAGAAAGTTTCAATGTCGTAGAACTTTTGAGATCAGAAACTGGGTTAGCTAGCCGAGATTATCGCCATAGATTTGCGTCCTTTTTCTCGGTGATCTTATAAATAACTCTTTTTAATCCTCTTTTATGTGCCGCGTACCTTAAGGACTTGCGTAATTATTGTTCGCCAAAATTTCCTATCATTTGTAGCTTTTAGCAATGTTTGATCCCTAATTCTTCAATGTTATTGGCATCCTGGCTTCGGACATTTTCCCTCTGTCTTTTCTATAAATACTTCCATGGTAATTGTTCTGATCAACTTTCCTCAATGGTACCTAGACTTTATGAATTTAATCGCAGTACTAGATTGGCAGTTAGGTCTCATAATTTTACAGTTGAATTGGTGAGATAAAACCGTAAGTTATTTGCTAACAGTTTCTTTTCTCGCACTTCTCACCCGTGGAACTCTATTCCAGTTTCTTACTTACCAGCAAACTTTGATCTTCAAAAATTTAAATGCAATGTTACTCGTTATCTTTTGTTTTCTTTATGATTATATATATATATATATATATATATATATATATATATATATATATTACATTAATGATTCATACAAAAAGTAGATTAGTAAAGTTAATGATATAAAATGGCGAAAACTCTTCTCAAACAAATTTTTAAAGTTGCATTAACCTACGAACCACTTGATGAATGATATGATCCTTGTTTATAATAACTACAAGTTGTATAAGGTCTTTTTTTATTCTGCAAGTACTTTCAACTGTACATACAGTCATCCTCAGGCATGGAAATTATTTTGTTTTTAGTAAATCCAGGTAGTAGCGGAGACGAAAGATTAAATGTGAATCGAAATATGTTTTTTTAGAAATGTGTTATTGTTAACGGGTAAAAACTGCACCACCTATTTGATATATATATATATATATATATATATATATATATATATATATATATATATATATGTATATGTATGTATGTGTGTGTGTGTGTGTTCATTTTTGCATAATTTAGACGATAATCTATCCATCGTTCACCCTATATATATGTTGGGACAGTTAATTTTAAAATAATGATAACAGATCGCGTTCCTATGTGTTTACAAAAATCATAACGATCACAGTTACATTAAGTTTTATCTTAACAATTCAGCCCTGAAGATGATCTCGGAGGAGATTGAAAATACTTGGCAAAGAAAAATAGTCGGGCGAATTTCATCTCAAAATCGAGAAATTGATTCGAGAAATAGAAAGGATCCTTATCAAAATAAGTAGACATAATATGTACAGATTGTTCAACGAAACACATGCACACACAGAC
The DNA here is from genome assembly GCA_964036315.1 of Acanthosepion esculentum. NCBI lineage: Eukaryota > Metazoa > Mollusca > Cephalopoda > Sepiida > Sepiidae > Acanthosepion > Acanthosepion esculentum. Next base: position 73,108,833 of record OZ038506.1, read on the forward strand.
ACATATATATATATATATATATATATATATACACAAAGATTAATTGACTGATTCTTATCGTTTATAGTGGAAGTTTGTCAAAAATGTACTCAGTAATCAATTTGATCGAAATGCAAATCAGTCACAAAGTAGGCATCTTCTGTCTATCACTTTAAGAGAAAAGAGAGAAAGAGAGAGAGAGAGAGAGGAAAAAGGCAGAGATATAGAGGGGAAAAGAAAGAGAGGTAGGAAAAAAAAGAGTTAAAAATGTCGCAAGGCACATTTGGTTTAGTAAGACTTTGTTTCTCTCGGCCGTTAGGCATTAAGTTGTTTAAGATAAACAGGACCAGCCACTAACTATAACCAACCATGTACAGCCTTTAACACTATCCCAACACGTGCAGCCACTAACTATGACCTTTATATATATATATATATATATATATATATATATATATATATATATATATATATATATATATCGGGCTAACGTTTTCAGCTGACATGAAATAGAAAGACTATATTGAATCCATTGCTAGGTCAACTGCAAAGAAAGTTTGTTCACTGTGTCGTGTGAGACTATTTTTCTCTCCAGAATCTATCTTACACATCTGTAAATCTACCATTCGTCCATGTTTAGAATATTACTATCACATATGGTCCGGTGCCCTTGCTATTTACTTTGAGCTCCTTGATAAAATCCAAAGAAGAATCAGCAATATTATTGGTCCTGATCTGGCGGCTCGGCTTCAGTCACTTTTCCACCGCTGTAAGGTTGCCTCTCTGTGTCTTTTCTATAAATACTTTCATAGCAATTGTTCGGATCAGCTCTTCGCTGTGGTACCTAGATTTTTTGAATTTAAGCTCAATACTAAACAGGCGTCGAGATATCATCAATTTACAGTTCAGCTGGCGAGATGAAGCAAAAATTCTATGCTAACAGTTTCTTTTATCGCACTTCTCACCTGTGGAACACTTATGGTTCCATGATTTCCAGCCAACTTTAATCTGTAAAAACTTAAATGCAACGTCAATCGCTATCTACTGTCCACCTGATTACTCTTTCATATTCCCGCTCACTATTAATAATTCTTGTCTTAATTCTTCCCTTGTGTCTTAGTCGCTTTGCATGAGGCGATACAGATTATATATATATATATATATATATATATATATATATATATATATATATATATATATATATATATAATTAATTTTGTTTCAACACTTCTGGTATCTTATAGTTATTGAGCACTTTCCAATAAGTACCGCGCATATATAATATATACATAATATATATAAAAATCGCATATATATACATATATATATATGCATCAGGTGAAAAGTCTTGTAAGTGAGAGAGAGAGAGAGAGAGAGAGAGAGAGAGACAGACAGACAGACAGACAGACAGACAGACCATGGTTCGATGATCGAAACGGTCTATCACTCTACCGTGTCGTTATCTACAAGTGCCCAATCTTGGATACTGAGCGTCCTTCCTCCATAAACATAGTAAATTTTAAACACCACACACACACTGGCGTGTGTTCTCTCTCATTTTCTCATAAGCAAAAAAAGAAGAAGAGTAAAAAAAAAGAAAAAGAGAAAGAAAGAGAAAACAGAAAAGAAAAAGAGAAAAAGAAACAATGTCTTTAAAAACAAAACAAAGACAAATTAATGGAAAACAAAAACATAAAAAAATAGTGAACAAGAATAAGAAAATCCTCCAATGATGTTTAAAGGCTTGAGATTCGTTGCATGAAAATCGACACACAATTCTATTCTCTCTAATTCTTTCCAAAGAGCTTTACTTCTTTCCTCCATAATCTGTCAAGGTCTTAAGAGGGACGAAATCAATAACACAGAAGCATAACTTTAATAGTTTAGAAATAATAATAATAATAATAATAATAATAATCACATGTTAACTGGCTCATGTCAGTACACGTTCAGACAAGCCTGATCGTATTAAAAAACAAATAAAGAGAAAACCTCTTTCGAGTTCCAGCCTCTCAACTTCAAACCGAAATAACTATCACTTCACTTCGTCTCCCTGCCAACAACTGGTAACCTACGAGATCGCAGGCTGAAGCCGATAGAACAACAACTTTAATGCAAACAATTTCAAGAAAAGGTAAAATATTTGTTTCAAATGCGCCAAATCGCAATAATGATGAACTGTAAAAGGCTTACTGTTAGCACGGAACGGGGTCGAAATGAGTGAGATTGAATGAGATAAGAAGATTGTATTGCGCCATTATCCTTGCTGAAGGTTATTTTTCTTGAAAATCAGCATTATACACCATGAGCTACTAGTGGCGCCAGTAGGAATTTCGCAACTATCTTAGCCACAAAACAGACTTGCTTGTGATATCATTAGACTCTTCTCTCTCTCTCTCTCACACAGACACACACACACACACACACACACACATATATATATATATATATATATGAGTGGGTGTTTAAAAGTTCGTGATATACATACATACATACATATTAGACAGGATTAACAATAAGAACATGTATCAACATGGTGATTTTCTTTTGTGTTTCAGTGATAATGCTAAAAAGCTTATTCGACAATATGAGAGGAATTTACTTAAATAGACAAAACTTGTCTATATTATTTAATGAAACATGCATTAATATTAATATATGTATATATGTATATATATATATATATATATATATATATATATATATATGATATAAATTTGGCCAAATGAGCCCGAGAGTGCTATAATCCAATTATCATTAATATTGCGTTTAGAATAAAACAGACGGTCGCCTCTAGATGATGATTTCACATGTCTACTATATATATATATATATATATATATATATATATATATATATATATATATATATATATATATATATATTGATTGATTGTTTGGGCAGCAATCACTGTTTTATAGATTTTATTAAAGGACGACTGACAAGGTACTAGGGTTAATATTAAATATTAAGTTATTTATTCAATTGTTCTTGTGTTCGTATACAAAGACAAAACTACTTAATCTCAATTCAAGTTTGTAAAAGTTAATGACCAGCAAAAGTTAATTTTTGCATATTTCTTGTCTATTTTTTAACCATTTAATTTCTAGTAAAAAAATAAATTATCATACATTATCCGGTTTTTGAATCTATTCAGCTTCAATGACTCATTATCAATGAGATTTTATTTTTATTTCAAATATCGCGTCTTTACACATCAGTTTTAAAGTATCGCGTTTTCACGCGTCACTTGGTGTTATCTGGTCGTTTATATATATATATATATATATATATATATATATATTTGACGACCTGGTTTTGCGCACCATTGCTAGTGTCGTTAGTTATATATTTTCATTGTTTAGTGGATAGTTATTTATGCCAACTTGTATCGCAAATAACAGCTGCAATAATTGAGCGTCAAGTGTTGATTTTTAAGGTAAGCAGCTCTGAAAATTGTGATGATGCAACCTTGCTAGATAGAATTTCTAGAATGTCTATCTCTGTCTCTTCATATCTATCTATCTATCTGTCTATCTATTAGAAGAGTAGAGGTAAAAATAGAAATTTGCTATTTGGGATCGAATGGAAGGTAAAGTATTTGATAGTGTATTACACGGTGGAAACAAAGGAATAAAGAAAGAAAGGAGAAAAGAAAAAGTGAGAGACAAAAAAAAGCAAGAAGGAAAGTGGAGGAGGAAGAGAAGGAGGAGGATAAAAGTGAGAGAGGGAAAGAGAGATAAACAAAAAGAAATAGATATAAAAGACGTTCGAAAAGAAAGAAAGAAAGAAATAAAGAAAGAAAGAAAGAAAGAAAGAGGTTGATATTTTGATTGAGAAAACTTAAAGAAATCAAGTGTGGGGGTGTATAATTAAAGAATTCGGTCACTGAGAAATTGGAAAGAAATTTTAGCGCAAATGATGTGAACAAAATTTCTCTGAGAGCGTTCGCTGTACAGATCGCAGAGACTCGATGGCGAAGAGCATTGAACTGGAGATCAGAAGAAATAAGTCTCACTCACTTATAATCATCATCGCCTTAAACAGTTCGATTGAAAAATCAAAAGCAAATGAAATGTTATTACTTCTGTTTTTGTTGTCAGCTTCATACTCACATCTAAAAAGCGACATCAGTTTCTTATCAAAACCGGAGACGATTCGAACTTCAAGACAACTGTAAACGATGTTATGAAATAACGGAACGATAGATAGATAGATAGATAGATGGTTGGAGATACATATATATATATAATGAAGAAACTGAGCTATCTATCTAGATATGAGTAGGGTGAGACAGATAGAAAATCAAGAAACATTGGTAGCTTGCTAGAATAAATATATCTTAAAATAATTGTCGGACTTTGTCCATTTCATAATGTGTGACGTCATTTGATTACATTTGGATACGCTTTGAGCAGATATGAATGTACGCGAGAGAATCATGGAAAATTGTAGTTTAAAGACAGTAAAATTGACCTTGCTAACCGAACGCTCCTCTGTGGCCGAAACGGTTAAGGTACGCCAGGCTATATGACGGTTCCATATAGGATACAGGTTCGATTCCTGTCGGAGGACAAATATTTTCTATGAAAATGTCTCGGACATTCAGGCCGGTAAATGTTGTTAATACTGTTTATTATATGTATATATATATATATATATATATGAAGAAATATAGTCTTAAAGTGTGCTATATTTATGGGATAAAGTGCTCAATATCAGAGATAGAGCGTGTGTAAATATAGAAGTCAACACTTAGAGGCGACAGTCTGTTTCATGCTAGATGCAATCATTGGCCCGATGATCTAAGTGTTGAAGTGTTCATTATATATATATATATATATATATATATATATCAGGAGAGAGAGATAATGAAGAGACTGAGCTTTCTAGCTAGATATATTTTTAAGCTTTTCACCCCTTGCAAAGGGTTACAGAGAGTGAGTGCAAGTGTAAAGAGACGTGATCGACAAAAGGATAAAGAGAAGGACGGCAAATTATATGAAGGCATCAGATGATGTCGATTGTCATTACCTTTGAATATTTGAAGACTATAGCTGTCAGGTAAGCAAGTAAGAGGAAGGGAGTTCCACAGACGGGAAGTGCGAGACCTGAAGCTTTTGCAGTAGAAGAGGCGGCTACATTTAACCGTTTCAACAGTGAAAGAGTGGGACTGAGATGCCAACCTAGTGGCACGTTTAAATTCTTGCAGGTTGGGAGCCAGCGAAAATAGCTCGTTGGAGCAGCTAGAAAAGACAGTGGGAAGTCGATTAAGTCTGTGAGAAAGTGACTGTAGACGAGATGCCAGATCAGGACCAACCACATTGCATATCCATCTCTGGATTTTGTCGAGGGCCTTGAGACGAACAGCTGGGGCTCCAGACCATATATGACAGCAGTATTCCATGCAAGGGCGAATGGTTGATTTATAGATTTGAAGGATGGACTCGGGCGAGAAAAACTTTCTGGCACGACACAGAGAGCAAATTTCCTTGCAGTAGATGAAGCTATTGATTCAATGTATTTCTTCCATCTTAGGTTAGCGGACAGCGTGAGACTAAGCTGGTGCAGAGAGGCGCTCTCGTGGAGTTGAGCATCAGACATTCTAATGGGAGGCAGGGAGGGTCTTCTGTGGTGGGTAATTGATAGCAATTTTGTTTTTGAGGCATTAAATTTCCTGCCCCAGTGAACAACCGATTGGAGGTCCTTTCCGAGACCAACGGCCAGGTTAGTTTTGTCAGCGATACCATATTTGCTATTGAGGCAAAAGCAAATAGTGGTGTCGTCTGCATAGATGCCTACTTAGGAATTGATGGCATCAGGAAGATCGTTAATGAAGATCAGAAATAGTGTATGACCCAGGATAGAGCCTTGGGGAACACCAGCGTTCGTGAGAGAGGAACTGGAGGAGAACCCGTTTAGGACAACCTTCATTTCACGGTTAGACAGGAATGATTGTATTAAGTCAAATAATCACCCCTGAAGCTTACGAAGAAGGCCGGCATGTAAAACCTTATCAAATGCTTTAGAGTGGCTCCAATGAACAGACTGAGATAGATATAATTAGATCGAACGTTCTTTATTATTATGTAAAAAAAAAAAAAAATAATGACATGCCCCTTCAGGACGTTGGCGGTTATGTCTCTTTAATGAATGATTTTTTACCATGATTTCTTGGGATAAATAGTGGAGTGGTTTGCCATTGCTTTTTCTACGGTTTGAAATTCACAGTTGCCATTCAACACTAGACATCCAAGTCTACCCTGCTATTTAACAGATACCTGTAGAGAGAAGAGATAAATCAATGCTTTCTCAAGAGTATCGGGTGAAAGTGAACGCCAAACATTAGATCGGGACTCGGCCACCGATTCCACTAAATTTGCTAAATTTATCAGTAGAAATCCATACTCCACCATCACACACAGTAATGTTCAGTGACTGGTGTCGTTGTATATTTATTAGAATCGCCAGGAATTTGACCGATATTGAGATTAAATAAAAGATAACTTTTCCAATGTTAATTTCAAAAGAAGAGAGTTCTTCTCCAGTTAGAAAAACTGATGCAGTACAATTGTCCTTTTACTTTTATTTGTTCATGTTAAGAAAATTGGTTTACCGTGTCATGCCAGAGAATTATTCTCTCCAGAATTCCTCTTGCACATTTATAAATCTACCACTTGTGCTTGGATTGAATATTGCTCTCATATATGGTCTGATGCTCCTACCTATATATCTCGAAATTCTTGACAAAATTCAAAGAGTGTTCTGTAATATAATAGACTCTGACCTGGCATCTCGATTTATATCACTTCTCCATCGCCATGACGTGGCTCCCCAACTGATTTTCTGCAAATTTGTCCATGGCAACTGCTCTGATGGGCTTTTTTCCTCCTTGGTGCCTCGATCGCATAAATTTAAACGTCCGACTAGATTGGTTATTAGGTCTCATCGTTATATTGTAGAAGTAGCTAGATGCAACCGTAGGTTATATTATAATAGTTTCTCATCTTGTACTTCTCGCCTGCAGAACTCTCATGCGATTTCTTGTTTCCCTGATATCTAGAAACTTCCAAAATTTAGACACAAAGCCAATCGCCATTTTCTGCCTTACTGAAACCTATCTTTTATTGTCCTTTCTTCCCACTAAATTATTTTTCTTTTCTTTTGCGTCTTAGCGTCATTATCGCCTTGCTTGGGGTGGGGGAAATGATTAAAAAATGTGTAGGACTAATCTATGCTTTGTAAATATCCAATTATTTTCAACCCCAAACCATTAACACTTTGATTTTTACCTATTAACTGTGGGCGATTGGAATATTCGCCATGACAGTTCTATGGCTCAGATGCAAATGGTGGAGATTTCTGCCACATTTAATGAGTTAATCATCGTGTCACTAACCGATTTTCTCCGATTCTACACTAAAAAAGATTAGACACAAATTAGGTGTAATTATGGTGTAGGTTTGTGAGAGGTATTGGACACAAGAAACGCCCAGTTTTCTGTTTCTTTTCACAGGACAATAGGCGTTTTACTTGCATCTTCGTAGCCAGTCCACTGATGCAAATTGCAGACGAACTAGCCTCCGGGCGCTATCAGGCTAACAACGTTACACGGTAATAATGTAACAGTAACAATAATAAAAAGAGTGCTTAAAAATCCAATTTATTTGTGAAGAAACTTTAAAGATTTGAATTCGTTGTATGTAATATTTTTTTCATAAAGGGAACAATAAAAATAGGGAACGGAGAAATCAAAAGAAAACGAAAAGAAAACGAAAAGAAAACAAGTTAATTGTACGACGTGCACATAAAAAAGCTAATGTATATAGGCATGCCCATTCGTACAGTAAAGAGATCAACCTTGAGGAAATAAAGTAAAGAGAATTTATTGTTTGTTATTTAAATGTTTTGTTTATCTCAACAACTCAAAATAAAAAAAGAAAAGAAAAAGAAAAAATAGAGAACATTTAAATTTTGTAAAGATAATCTTTTTTTAATCTCTCTCCTAAGGTTTAGTTCCTAAAACGACCTCTGGATATTTTATTTATTTATCAATCGCTCCGGACCGGTTTTTGGTAAGGCGTTTTCAGACTTGCTGAACGGGTTTTCTGCAGATGACGCTGACAACGTCCTAGTTTTATTTACACTAACAACTGTAAAATTTCCGGGGTGGAGCTCGCTAGGGGGGAAAAAAACTTAGCCAGTTGTGGTTGAAGAATAAAACATTATTAACATTTTCACACCATCCTTCGAAATAAGGCCCCCTATTTAGTCAGAATATCAAATAAATATATTCTTCAACATCAAATAGTGAAATTCATCATTTGCCATACAGGAAACGATCGGGGTTCATTGATCGAATAATTAGCGTTACTGCCATTTGAAATATATAAAACCTTTTGAGCATTGATAAGAGTTACCTTACCAACCTATTGTTTAAAGTAGTGTACGGCCAACACCTGCATTATATAATTATCTTCCCTTAGAGATACTACAATCAAACAAGTACAACAATCTGGGTTTTAACAGAGGACGGAAAGTCTGACATCGATATCCGAAGGTGTATTGGGATAGCGAAAGCTAAGCAAACTATAAAGAAACAGGAAAATTTCGCTCGAAACAAAGAAAAGAGTACTGAACGGTTACGTAATATCGGTCATCCTATATGGGTGTGGATGCTGGACAATCTCTTCACAGATGAAGAAGAGAAGCAACAGAAATGTAGTTCTACAGAAGGATGTTGAGAATACTATAGATTGAACATGTGAGAAACGACAAAGTCTTAGGGAAAATGGAAATAAAATGCACACTTATACTTAACCTCAGAAAGAGATAGTTGCAATTTCTGACACATAATGAGGAAAGAGGGCTTGGTAAATTTGATACTCTCAGGACAGATTGAAGACAAGAGAGGCAGGGGTAAAATAACATATAAACTATCTAGCGAGGTTGAATAAATGGATGGAGAAGCAAGGTCTGGAAGAGATAACAAAAAGACAAAATTTATAAAGAGCTACAAAAGACAGGAAATTGTGGAGAACCATGATCGCCAACGTCCTCAAGGGACACGACACATAGAAGAAGTTCTATATGCTCTCAATTTTAGTTCTTGCCGTTGGAGGTTTTTAAGAGATGTTGTTTTTGTTATTTGATAAAGCTCTTTGTAATTCTATAGCACCAGTCTATTGAACCTAATGAAGAATTGTCTTCTTTGAGAGTTAAACTATTCATTCACTTAAAACCATTTTTAATCATTCATCTTAGAAAACAGTTGTATATAGCAGATAGTTTAGACGTTTCTGAACAAGCTAAATTCTATCTATGACGTCCATATGATAGTTTTGATCTGACAAGGCCTTTTAAGAATATATAGTGTTGGGAAAAGGTATATCTAACATAACCTATCCTTCAGTATCTGTCTATATATATATATATATCTGGCTAAGGCAGGCGAGAAGTTGGAGAGGGTAATTAACAGGAGATAACTGATAACTGACATCCATTAGACATGGCACATGGAATTAGAACAGTTTACTCCAGCGAGTGAAATAAAGGGTTCAGTTCGACATTTCAACCACCTGAAGAAGGCAGAGCGTACAACGGAAGAAACGTTGTGATAAATATGGCAACAAAGATAAAGACAATAGTCCGAATAATGTAAATAGTATAACCTATCCTGTGTTTAACTTCCTTATCAATGATACTAAATTTGCTGTAACTAATCCATACACTGAAGTATTTGAAGCGTTTAGATTTTATTCAGTCAACATTCTTAGTTTTTATGACTGGTTTAGGATAAGGTGTCAATTCGTCGTAAATAAATTCAGAGAAGAGTATAGATAGGAAAATCTTCTAAAGTTTGATCGGTTGAAATAATAATGTTTGTGCTCCAGTTCAAATAAACCAAGAAAAGGTTCTTTAGTTGAGCCGAACTAGACTTTAGCTCTACGGCAATATCACGGTGAAACACCGTTTTTGTCCGATCACCGAAGTTAAAAAACGTCGAGTCTGGTCAGTAATTATATGGGTTGCCACTTGGGAATACCGGGTGCAGTAAGCTTGGATGTGCGGATGGCATAATGGATAATGTCTCGGGATGTGAAATCGGAGAGTCGTGTTCGAATTCCGGCCGGGTTCGTTACATTGATTTACGCAAATACCTTCTGCGATCATGAATCGAAAAGAGACACGATCGCCTAAGCGTGTCACATCTGCCCCACCCAATACGCACGGGGTCAGTGTTGTAGGGTAATGGCCCATTCCTCCCTATTAATCTGGGGAGGGCCTACGTTCAACAAACGGATATTCACAGGCTGAGAAAGTTAAGACTTTAGTAGAGAAGATGCTGTATTCACAATGACTTTATATCTCTTAAATATCTAATCGCAATTATCAAATCGTTATCCCCGGCAAACACCAACTAACCACATTAACCGAAGTTGAATTCACAGAATTTACAACCCCGTACAGCAGTTAATTGTGAGTTCTGTCATCAATGGCTAGATAGTGTGTGGTTAGCCAGGGCTACATTCAGAGATATCCTTTTTCTAGACTGGTTGCCAACCAAGGCTAGAGAGCCCAGTCTGCGATGTTATTAACCCCTAGCTGCTGGGGAGAGGTTCCGAAGAAGTCGATTCATACATTTTCAAGAGAAACTGTGTAAAAGCGAACACAACGACCTCGACTGGAATTCGAACACTTCCACGTTCGCCGATAAACTATTCGCATATCCAAATTATATTGAGGAGATAAAATGCTTTTCTGCTGCAATAAAATAGCTTTGTGTAAAACGCTTACAGCTAAATAATACTGAGAGACAAGTTCATGAAATAAAGTCAAACATTGTTTTTGGAAATTTGAATGATCAAACTTTAACAAATTGTTTATTCTTAAATTAAAATAAATGGTTTCATTTATATGCAAGTGAAAAAAATGCATTTCTAGTTTGGATAGAATAATGTATATCTCTTGCTTCTACTATTTCCAACCCTTTTTGCTGGGGTGGGGGGGACAATGGACGAATGCACCAATCCTCTCCACTGCCATCTACCCCTCATCATGACCATGTACACTGCCGGCATTTTCCCCTCTTCAATCTCTGATGTCATCAGTCCAATGTTGCTTTTGTCTTCCCCTTCTTCTGCCACTGATGTGTCCCTCCAAGATCAGAGTGCAGAGGTTCTGGGCCCTGATGACATGGCTTAAACATTGCAGTCTTTCACTTTCTTATGATTGTGACGAGTTGCCTCTATTTCCATCTTCTATTGGACCAACTCATTTGTTTCGTGGTTCATCCAGCCTGGCTGATGCTCTGTGCCTACCTGTAGAATGTCGTCTAAAAAGACATCAGTTTGTTAGCACCGACAGCTTTCAGTGCCCAGCTTTCAGTCATACAGTACCCCACCAACCACACTAAGTTTTCAGGAGCTTCACCATAACACTCAGCTCAGGATAAATAACTTGTAGAGTTACTTTCCGCAGTGGAAACTGTACTTGGACTAAATTCGGTCCTAAATAGGTTCAACGTACAAAAACATTAGGAACTGGTTATAATAAGTATTACGCAGAGTAATCTAGTTGTGGTAGCTGACTACTTTCGTATTCGACTCTCCGTCGACCCTCACTGACTCCTATCTATATTAGGTGGGAGAGTCTATTATCTATAGACTAGGTGTGTTTCACCATAACAATAACAAAAAAACAACAAAAAAAAAAACAAATGAAGGTGAAAATTGTCTAAAAGTATTAAAATGGAAGTGATTTTATTTTATTTATGTACTTTTTTTTAATCATTTCACCCCAAGCAAGGCGATAAGCCACTAGGATGCAAAGGATTACAGTGAGTGAAAGAGAATGAGAAAGTTTTTGTGATGAGAATTGAGGAAAAGGACAATAAAGGGACCTGGTTCAGGAAGACTGAAGATGGCGATTGATGTTGCATTTAATTTTTTGAAGATTATGTGTGGCAGGGAAACAATAAATTGGAAGGGAGTTTCACAGGCGAGAAAAGAAACTATCAAAATAGAACATGCGGTTGATTTAACAGTAAAACGATGAGACCTAAGTGCCAATCTAGTAGCACGTTTAAATTGATGTTGTCGGGGCCTCAAAGTTGATAGCTCATCAGAACTATTGCTATGAAAATATTTGTAGAAAAGACAGATGGAAGGCAGTCACGTCGGTGGAAAAGTGACTGAAGTCAGGGTCGATTACATTTAATTTATTTTTTATTATGCCTCTTGATTCCTTGTGGAACACAGGGCTGCGATTCCAGGCGATCGATCCTTTTCAGCTCGGCGCATGTCGTGCCAGCTGCCTTCACTGCGTCAACACTTCAGCAGCAAGTCTGTTTTGGTCGACCCACTTTTCGCTTCCCTTGTGGATTCCAGTCAAGGGCCTGCCTGGTGACACTAGAAGCAGGCTTGCAGAGTGTGTGACCCCATTGCCATTTCTTGATGTCAATCTCGATTGGGGCTTGTCAGGTCCTGTCCCACAGTTGGTCAATGGAAACGACTTCTGGACACCTGATATTGAGGATGTTCCTGAGATATCGGTTGGTAAATATCTGAAGTTTGTGGGTGTTGGTTTTCGTTACCCGCCAGATTTCTGAGCCGTCAAGTAGGACCGACATGACGTTGGTGTTGAAGCTCTGGATTACATTTAGTAGGAACATCAGACCAGATGGGACAGCAAAATATTCAATGCGGGGAAGAATAGTAGAAAAAATATCTGGCACGATACCGTGGACCAGCTTTTCTACCAGTCGACCTAACAATTAATACAATATAATCACTGCACTTAATGTGAATGAATTGAATAAACTGTCGTCTGCTTCCACATTAGTATTTATTTATTTGTTACGTCTACGAGAAGGTGCATCTTTTAAATGACTGGAATTTTGAATAATTAATTTCTATTTCAAGAATCGGCACATTGAAAAAGAATGTAATAAGGGAAAACAGGAGAATTTTCCGACTGACCAGATAGACATTTTTGTAGCGGAGAAGGAATCGGTGGTGAGGCATTAGCAGAAGACCCGAGTGGCAAAATACGAGCAGAAGACCCGAGTGGCGGCAAGACGACACCAGAAGGACTTGGGTAGACAGTAGTAAATTATTTATTTAACTCGAAATTTCTCTTGATGCCTTCTTTTGCGTAGGTGAATTATGTGTGGGGAGAAGAAGATATAATCGGCCCGAGGGCAGATTAGGGGAAAGGCCAAGAGGCGTGTACGTAGAAGTTAAAATTTCAACTCTCAGTTAAAAACAGCAATATATATATATATATATATATATATATATATATATATATATATATATATATATATATATGTATATATATATATATATATATATATATATATGTATATATATATATATATGTATATATATATATATATGTATATATATATATATATGTATATATATATATATATATGTATATATATATATATATATGTATATATATATATATATATATATATATATATATATATATATATATTCAGGCTGTACCAAAGAATGTACTCACTTTTTAACATCTTGAATTTTTCCTTTTTTCAAATCCGTGCAATTAAATTGTTAATCTTGTTTGCAGGTCAATAAACATTGCATTTGTTCTCATTTGAAGAGGAGGCAAATTTTGGAGAAAGTTAACCTGTACATCTTATATATATATATATATATATATATATATATATATATATATATATATATATATATATATGTGTGTGTGTGTGTGTGTGTGTGTGCGTGCGCGTCATCCATCTTTTACTGAACTAATCTAAAGTTATAAAATCTCTATTTAGTTCCGTCCCGGGTCTGACGATAAACTACATCCGGCAGCAAGGAGATTGGAGGCTTTGAGGTGCTGGAACCATCTCTTAATTGATGTTGTTCCCAGGCCCACCCTAACCCGGAGTGGTAACACTTGTTAGGACCCCAGCTCTGGGCAAATAGTGAACCCCCAAACAAAAACAAAACAGCATGAATGTATAAAAATACTTATTCATAGTAAAATTACCAACAATACCTATTTATAGTAAAATAACCTACAATATATATTTATAGCAAAATGAGGAGCAATACATTTTATCTGTAGTTGGGGGCATAAAATTGTGTTCAAAATATTTCGTATTTCGGCACTAAATAACCCATGGAGGTGTTGATATACCGCCAAACAAAATCAACCAACCAAACAACAAACATGAAACAACTCTTTCATGGCATTAGTCCATATAATATTCTACAATTCCTTAAAGAAATCAAACTCATTCCAAAATAGAACTTAAAAAAACAACATAAAGCACACACATCATCGCCTCTAGTACACACAAACATTTATATTCTCAAAATCTGAGTATCATCTACCATGTATTCAACTGTGAAAGCAGAATAACATATATTTTCATTAGTTCAGAGCTCCCAAGAAAATTAAATTTCGGCATTAAATGACCCATGAAGGTATTGATATGCCGTTAAACAAATAAAACTACCTGTTTAGATAGTTTCTAAACTTAGCTTATTTTCTCACAAATTCCAGATGCCTGGGACTAATAAGAGTTTGGAGATTGTGTTGCGCCAATCTTCCAAGCAACTATAACTTAGTAACAGTAGTGAGTTCGATCCTCACTGGAGGCTCCATACTTGCGGCCTTGTGCCACATCTAAGCTTAGTAAATCACTATAACTTAGTAACAGAAAGAAATAAAGAAAAGAAAAAAGTGGATTCTGGTCACGGATAACGAGTGAAGGACATAATTGAAAAGGAGGCCTGTGAATCGGCGGCGAGGTCAGGTAACAAGCAATTTTTTCATGGTGGACTGGGTGGACTGGAGGGTTGGTTATTTAATGGGTGTGGTTGAAAACACTGCTAAGAAAAAGAAATGAAAGTAAATGAATCATTTCTAGGTATTGTCACTTAGAAATAAAATTAATTATTGTGGCCAGGTGACAAAAAATACAATGTCTGTGTAAAAGTTTTTTTTTCTTTTTGAGGTCAAAACGTCATTTTTTAAAAAGATTTTTCATATTGTTTTTCCTAAATTTCTATTAAAGAAAAAAGATGGCTTCATTCACTGCGGCAGTTCGTCAAATTCAAACAACCAAAGTAACTGTGTCTCAGTTTGGAATCTGAGAGCTGAGTAGTCAATCTACCAAACGTAAAAGGCTTGACTGACTGCCTTGAAACTCAGCATTCGAAATCCCAGCTTTCTACTTGTCTTGAACACCAAACACTGTTGGAAAATACACAACCACTTCGGACACTTTTCCGAATCAAGACAGATGTAAAAACGCATTTGAAATCTATCTATCTATCTATCTATCTATGTCTCTTCATATCTATCTATCTATCTATCTATCTATCTATCTATCTATCTATCTATCTATGTCTCTTCATATCTATCTATCTATCTATCTATCTATGTCTCTTCATATCTATCTATCTATCTATCTATCTATGTCTCTTCATATCTATCTATCTATCTATCTATCTATGTCTCTTCATATCTATCTATCTATCTATCTATCTATCTATCTATCTATCTATCTAAGTCTCTTCATATCTATCTATCTATCTATCTATCTATCTAAGTCTCTTCATATCTACCTATCTATCTATCTCAGTGTCTTCATATCTATCTATCTCTCTATCTATCTATCTCAGTCTCTTCATATCTATCTATCTATCTATCTCAGTCTCTTCATATCTATCTATCTATCTATCTATCTATCTATCTATCTATCTCAGTCTCTTCATATCTATCTATCTATCTATCTATCTATCTATCTATCTATGTCTCTTCATATCTATCTATCTATCTATTCCTGAAAATTTTCCCATCCTTTTCTGTTTAGGAAATTAAATTTGTTTATTTGATCCATTTAAAAAGTTTCTGCATATATATATATATATATATATATATATATATATATATATATATATATATATATATATACGTATTGGCTGAAATAGATCGATCGATCGATAGATAGATAGATAGATATGTATGTATGTATGTTTGTATGTATGCAAAATTGAGGGAGAGGGAAATAAGACTCATTTATGTTCTCATCTTTTTTATTTCGAATCTATTCCAATGTAATCGCATTTTACTTATTCTAATATTTCAATACAAAATTCTCTAGTTCCTCATTCGAAAAGGATTTCCTAGTGACTGCGGTTCCTGTAACTTGCGGAATGATAGTTTGTAGCCATGCATCGCCAGATGCTTAGAAAATGGGAGGGAGGTAAAGGCGTGGCTTCTCTCCCAGAACTGGAATTAGTCACTCCGCCCATTCACTGGCAGTAGTCACCATGATACCTACGTGGAAAAAAAAGTGCTGTTATCACTTCTTTTTTTTTTTTTTTTGCACTCGCTCGTATTGAGTCGGTGTCGTGGTTGGTAATATTTCATTTTATTTTATTTTTAAATTGGGCTTAAATTAAAGATGGTCTAAATTAAAAACAATCTTCATTCAAAAATTAAACATATGGAATATTTGATGATCTTGAAATCTCGAAATTCATAGTCAAATATCGTCCCTATCTCGAGAAAATCTCGCAGTCTGTCCGAGTCGCATTTATAGAAGTAAAGAGGCAAGTCCAATTGTATCCACTCAGAATTAATTGTCATTTTTACTTAGCTATGAATCCTGTCCAGAATGAAGTTACATGTTCAGATGGATCTTAAATTTACGGAACTACTTACTAAGACATTTTAGGAAAAGATTCTCACCAACCCGGCATATGGCGGTTTGGTGAAAGACGTTCTGTTTCAGAAACAAGTAAAGTTTTTTTAAATAAACTTATGGAAGTGTGTAAGGGTTTTTAATTCAAGATTTTGGATTTAAGAAGAGAGAACAAATTGTTGACGGAAGCAATTTGTCAGCTTGATGAATAAATGTTACAACTAAAATCTCCACGGACATATCTAAATTATAGCCAGGGCCGGTGCGTACTATTCACGAATTTCCCGGCCAGTGGGAGGAGCAAGCCTGATTGGGGCCAGGGCAGTCTTTTGTAACCCCCTTTTTATGTTATAAACATAAATTACAATTACAAATTAAACTAAGCACAACTTACTATTAAAGGAAGGCAAATTTACGCGAATTTTGATTTCATTCTGGATTTTTTTCCCGTGCAAATCCGTGAATTTGTTTTGCTCTTGTTAAGTCCAGAAAAATACGGAATATAAAAAAAATTCACTATTTTTCATCCACAATGTTGAATGTGTTAAAATTATTCAACTTTTTAACAAGAAAAATCTCGAATTGATGTTAAAAATTGCCGTAGATTTATTTAAGATGGACTAATTTATTATGACATGTCTCTAAATTGTATTTAGATACATTGTATTTATTTTCAATTTTTCTAGTTGAATTGTTCACCTATATTGCATATGATCCATTATTGTATATAATTAGGTTAGAATAAAATTTATATTTTATATGAATACTATCTTATGAAAATTGAGTTGTAGTAGAGTGTGTATGTGGGGGGGGGCATATCATAGATTCGTTGGTGTACCACGATACTCTTGCATCTGCCCTGATTATAGCAAGGTATGGATTTTAAAAACAAATGAAACAAAAACCAACAAAAAAAGAAAAACAAATGTCACCCATCATATTTCCCAAGGCTTTTATTTTTCTTTTAAAAAAAAACAAAAAAACAAAACAAAAAAAAACCGCTCCGCGTTTTCTACGTTGAAAATGTAGTTAGAATATCTTAAAGCTAGACAAATGAGATCAAAATAAATAAGTATCTAGGCAACATATAGTGTACTTGCAAGCTAGAAGTCCCTGGAATGTGTGATGTTTTTAGACTAATTCTTTTCAATACAACATCTCTAGTCCGATGTTTTTGAATCTTTTTATTTGAACTTCGAGCACAATTGAATCGTTAAACTTCCGTAGCACACTTAAATTCTGAGGATAAACAAAAGAGTTTATACGTTTTATGGTCTTTTCTGAGCGTAGATTAGATGTGGAACAAGGCCGAAAGGTTTATAAATTTATTTCTTGACAGAAAACATTATAAAGGGCAAGTTATTCCTTACTCTCCAAAAATCTAATGTTGTGTTACGGCGTTATTAAATTGACAGCACGGAACAGCCTTCAGAAAGGGAACCTGGAATATGTTACGAGGATAAGAAACCGATTGTACCTAGTTGCGTACCCTAGCTTCTGGACCCTTCTTGTCCATGGATATATTAATCACATCCTGTACGGTAGCCACTGAACAAACCCTGTTCTTGACACAGCCTGCTCTTGATTGATTTCTTTTCTACAGCTTATCAACCTTTTGCAAGTTATTTAAAGCCAGATTTTTTAGATTGTAAGAATTTGTGATGGGCGTAATAATGGTTTAGTAATACAAGTCTTACTAATTAACCCATAGCTGAAAAGAGAAAAGGTGGAGTCATACCTTTCCCAAGGGTATTTGTGCGTAAGTGAATATAATGAACGCAACTGGAATTGAAATTCTGCTCTCCGATTAACAATTCCGAGCCATTGTCCAATAAACCTCCCGCACACTAAAGGTTACGGCACTTAGTATTCCATCTCGGTATTGACTTGGGTCGACGTTGCTTAAATTCAGTGATCGTACGGTAATCGGTGTTTCAACGTGATGTGGCCGTAAGCCCACAGCCCGCTCTCATTTTTTTTATCTCTTCGGGACCCCAGGCGGAATAGGGTAAAGGTACGGCCGAAAGAAAAAGGGCCAGTTAACAAAGATAAACGGTATTGAACCGAGGGTGTAACCCGTCTATACCCACGCTTGAATAACAGGACGTAGAGAAGGCCCAGAAAAATATATCACGTTTATATTTTGTATTAGTGACCAGTTATTCTTACAAAAAACAAAACAGAGACGAATGGTAAGAAAGCCCTTGGAATTACGGACTCTCGGGCAGATGTGACTAACTTTTTGTCTATCAAATACGTCTTTCTCTTGTTAGTTTTAATTTTGGCTTCCCATTGAGCAAATGCTACAATGAGGAGACAGTCTCAAGCATTGTCGTTCTATCAAACGCCTCATATTGTGACCCTATTTCTGCACGATAGTCAGGCCCGTCGCATTTAGGTTGATCCGTGAAAACAATGAGAATTAATATTAGTGTGCAAAATTCTGATTCGTGGCTCCTTGGCTTAAACTTTGAACTGAAAACACCCTGGCGACGGGCTTGACGATTTTGGTAAGGAAAAAAGCAACGTTTCCATGGAAACAGAAGTAGCAAAGAAAAAGAAAAGTAAAACTTAGCGACCGGCTAAAGAAACAAACTGGATTCACGTGTTTTTTTCTTTGACCAATCGTTGTCTTTCAAACTTGATGTAATCGTTTACGCCTTCGGGTTTTTCTTTTCTAATACGTTCGATTGGTTGACAGAATTAGGTCTTTTTGCTTACGTATCAATAACGGGGAAAAACATATCAGCTGATCTGTTAACTGTTTTGATGCATATAAGAGGACTCTGATATTTGTCAAAGAAAGAGAAAATCCAGAAAGTATAAAAAAGACAATGGGAAGGAAATCAGCCACAATAAAAACCACACAATCGATTCACGACACTATCAATTTATGAAAAGAAATAATAATTCAAGAAACATCTATGTGCGTGGTGTTGTTTTTAAAGATATTTTAAAGGCTGAAGATGACACACAATTCGAAGACCTTAAGACAATGTTAATTTTACTTGTGTTTGAACGAATAGACATTAACTATTGTCAATCACAAGATGACAATATCGCAAATACAAACACCGACTTTAAAGTTCACCCACGAATAAAACGCATGCTGTAGAAAGCTTTATCATAGTTGATAAAACATCTAAATTATATAACGAATAACGTCCAATCCACTTTTTATTTGATTAAAAAAATTGTTCATATATATCCAGAGATTTTTACTATCATGGGTGTATTATTAAATCCGATGTGAAAATAAAATATTTTGGTACACGTTCGAACTGAATAACGAGAGAGAAATTCTTGTGGTGACTGTCTCAGGTGTTAGAATGAATGGGTCGTGAATCCAACTCGCTAAGGGTAGGATAATGAATGATGACCAGCTTTTTCCCCACCTTTCTCTTCGGCCTTGTGCCACAAGCAACTGTATTTTTGCTAAATAAGCACTTTTTATTTGAATATATGAAAGATGACACGTTTACAGATCTCTGATTCTTTAAAAAGTTAAAGAAAGATGATTGAAAGCATTCATTCGGACAATATCAACATTGTCTGTTGTCACGTAACCAAGAAAGATTAATTAAAAAGTAAAACCCCCTAAGCCATTTCTGTCTTTCTTAATCAATTTCTGTATATTGCGTACAGAGTAGAGACAGCGTTCTGTTAACAACTGCGTACAGTAGCAGATTTTCGGAAAAAAGGATTCGAGACGACGAAGGAATTGCAGCTAATAAGTGTCATCACTCAATTGTACGCAGTATATGGGATCAGAATTGTGGCATCATTCTACAGAAATCCTTGTTAACGTTTTTTTTTGTCAGTTCTAACGAATGTTTTTCGGTTTGGGATTCTCTGAGAACAGACGACACGTCCTGACTTGTAAAAATTGAGTGTCTTTTTTAAGAAAAAAAAAATCCCCCAAATTTAAGACAAGATTAAACAAATGTACGGAGCAAAATTTTTAATTTTTGAAATTTCGAGAATTTTGAATTCAATTCATACCAGGTTTACGTTTTTAATTTATTTCTCTGATTTTATTTTTTCAGGAAATAGTGCAGAATATTTTTTTAGGAAAGTTTGCATGCATGCTACATAGAGAAAAAGAAGGAAAGAGAGAAAGCTAGATCTGAAAAGAATGATTTGTAAATACGAACAAACTGATATATATATATATATATATATATATATATATACATATATATATATATATATATATATATATTTGTCTGTGTGTGTGTGTGTGTGTATAGAGATAGATAGATAGATGGTTAGACAGATATGCACAGATTGAGATAAATATGAATAAACAGCTTTATATATATATATATATATATATATATATATATATATATAGAGAGAGAGAGAGAGAGAGATAGATAGATAGATACATACGAAAAGAATTAGATAAATATGAATAAACTGATATGTATATATATATGTGTGTGTGTTTGTGTGTTTGTGTGTGTGTGTATATATATATATATATATATATATATATATATATATATATATATATATGGTAGGTACATAGATTTGAACAGATTGAGATAAATGAACTGCGATAGATAAATAGATAGACAGATAGATATGAACAGATTGAGATGAGATATATATGATATTGATATATATATATGTGAACAGACTGTGATAGATAGATATGAACAGACTGTAATTGGTAGATAGATAGATCGATAGATAGATCGATAGATAGTTCGATACTCATACTGGAAATGACAATGAAAAAGAACCAGAAAGAAAATGAAAGAAAAAGTTCTTTGAAATCTTAACTAAGCCAAAATGCATACTTAATTGCTATATATTTGATAATTTAGACCTTATCTTTCTTCTACATCATAGATAGATAGATAGATAAAGAAGAAGAAGAAGAAGAAGAAGAAGAAGAAGAAGAAGAAGAAGAAGAAGAAGAAGAAGAGGAGAGAGAGAAAGAGACATGCAAAGACTGAGAGAAGCTGGGAGTGGGTGATATATATATATATTTCTTTTTTACTTACTGAGCCCGCAAATCTTCCAACTCATCTTCCAAGGTGTTTATACGCACTTTTAGGTTCCCGTTATCGTTGTTGGCATCGTCGAGTAGCTTTTTGGCCTCGTTAATCTCTGCCTGGTACATTTGTTTCAGGGGCTCAGGATCGAAATCCTTCTTGCTTCTGTTGAGGGCATCACGGAGAGCTTTATTCTCAGCCTCCAAAAAGCGCGCTTGTTCGATAATGTGAGCCAGCCTTTCATTCAAATCTTGCATCTCTTTCTTCTCTCCTTCTCGCTTCAACTTCATGCTGGCGACGCCCTGATGGGAGATATTTCCCAAAACCCCAGACTGCAGTTGGGCCCCTAATCCAAAGCTTGCGGACGAACGGGTCCTCTGTATTGTACTCATTGAGGTACCGGGTGAAAGACTGACCCTATTGATGACAATATTCTTAGGCTGGGTAAAAGGTTTATAGTTTACAGATTGACGAGTTGTAGTAATCGTCTGGCGAGTTTCGACTTTTTGTTTATCCATGTCTGCTATTTTACTTCAAGGAAAAAATCAGTGTTGGTTATTTCAGTTAAACGAAGGAAAAAGTCCCCGAGATAATGGCCAGGTAAAATTTCTGTACGCAGACGAAAATCCTCGTTGCAAGTCGTTTTTCAGTCTTACACACACGCCGCGCTGTAGCCAACTGTGACAGGACTTATTGCATTGCTTGTTTTATACTCGGCCAGGATATTGGGGGGGTTGGCTTTAAAGCGACAACCACATACAGAGAGAAGAAAAGAATGAGAAACACTCGGAGAGGAAAGCAGGAGGAGGAAAAGATGTAGAGATTTATAGAGAGAGAGGGGACACCGGTGTACAAAAAAGAAAAAAAAAAGGAAGAAGGTTTTTATCTACATTTCTCGTATGCACGAGTGCGTCTGAAGAGCATGAGACGAAGTAGGAGGGGGGAAAATAGTAAAGGCGATCATCAAGTCTGTTAGATAGAGTAAAAGAAGGAACAGACATATATTACGTATCTCCCTCTATATACACATATAGACAACCATATATACACTGAGGAACGGGACGCCCGCGGAAGAGGGACGGTCAGTTCTTCAAAGAGAATTCGATCCTCACTAGGTGCTCGACCATAGTGAATTCGGGCCCAGGTTTAAAAAAAAAAAAAAAAAATTCAACTTTGACGAACTTTGAGAAGATATTGGCAAAGTTTGGTGATAATAGTTACTGCCATTACCGGCACTTGTTTGGTATACAGGCACAGATTTCAGTTCTCGAACCCACACACACACACACACACACACACACACACACACACACACACACACACACACACACACACACACACACGCACGCACACACACACACACACACACCAACACGCCCGCGTTCGTGCACACACTCACTCATTCACGTATATGCACGTTGCAAGCATGCATGCACACGCGCAAATATTTTTAATTATTCCGCAAAGATGAGTTTGTTTGTAATGTCCGGAAATTTTATTGATTTTAAATAAATAAGTAAGCAAAAATCGATATTATTTTCAACCAGTAAAATTAAAAAAAAAAAAAAAATGAGGAAAAGAGAAAAGCGAAAAAAATATCGAATTTGTTTTTGGTTGTGGCGGGTACTTCAAGGAAATGTTTTTCTTTCTGGGGTACTTCAAGGAAATGTTTTTCTTTCTGGGGTACTTCAAGGAAATGTTTTTCTTTTTCCTGGGGTACTTCAAGGAATTTTTTTTTTTTTCTGGGGTACTTTAATGAAATTTTTTTTTTCTGGGGTACTTCAAGGAAATATTTTTTATTCTGGGGTATTTCACTGAAATGTTCCTAACGTTTTAAATAAATGAATAAAGATATTAAAATTTTTTGTGCCATTCGCTTATTTTTCGACTTTAGAATTTATTTTTTGCGTGCTTTCCGTTTTTCTTTCTTTTTTGTTCTTTCTTTCTTTCTTTCTTTCTTTCTTTCTTTCTTTCTTTCTTTCTTTCTTTCTTTCTTTCTTTGCTATTTCTCACTTTTGCTAAATGCCGACAAAATCGAATGTGCAAATAAATAAGTAATTTAAACAATTTATTGATTTTTTGCACCTCATTTTTTTGCCTGCAATTAGCAAAAAAAAAAGAAATATCTTTTTATATTTTTGTTTTTCCTTTTTAAATGTTCACTTTAAAAACCCCATTTTAGTCTAGTCTAAAATATCATTTTAAATTGTAAATCTATTATTAGAATGGAAGTATTAAATTTTATTTTATACGTGTGTTTTCGAGAGCTTTTGTGATTACGTTCTGATTTTAATAAACGTAACGTTTACAAGAATAATTAAATATGCTTCATTAAAAATCGCGCAAACATTCATAACGGTTTTTAAAATACTGGAGTTTTAATGAAATTCCAATCTTTCGCCGGCTGCGTCAAAAAGTAAATTTAGTCACAAAATTAGAAGATGATTTCGTCGCGTGAATCAATCAAAGTTAGTAACTCATCATACAGTCATACTCGATCCTAGAATTAATGTTCTTAAAAAGAATTCTGCACTGCTAATAATGAAGAGATGCAGGTCATTGTTTTAAAATCAAGTAAAAAAAGAAACAAACCAAAAATATGCAAAAAAAAAAAGAAAAAAAAAGCGGTGAACAAAAATAATAATATCAATATTTGCCCATATATATCTCTACAAGATTTTATCTTATTCATTAACAATTTCATTGTGGTGTGTGTCTATGGAAAATGAGATGTGTGTGTATGTCTGTGTGAAAGCTGTATTGACTCAAGATCAATTTCGTTTCAAAACTAACGTGTTTTTAGCCCATGAGCTACGACTACTAATAGTTTTGGTTTTTGGCTCCTGATTTGGCGTGGGTCCAAACATTTGAACCAGTTAAGTTTTAATGAAAGCTTCTCTTCAATACAACTCACTAGTCGGTCAGAATTCTCATGTCAAAGAAAATAAAATACACTAATGCCAACTGCCTCGCCGTAAAGTCCAATGCATGGCCCAATAAGTTCGATTTTTAGAGTACTTATATAACTAGTAGCCTTGCAACACGGTAGGTTAAATTTAGTTTATCACTAAATGCTTCATATTATTGCAGAGTGAATTTTGGTTTAATAAATTTTAGGCTAATCAAAATGGATAAAAGTAAATGCTAAATAAATAGCATTTTTTTTTTGAAATTGTAGACTCGAAAATGAGTTGGCTATGTGTGTGTGCGTGTATGTGTGTGTGTGTGTGTGTGTGTGTCTGGATGCAAGCTTGGTCCAACGTGACTTTTTGAGTATCTTCCAATTTTCGTGTAACTGTCTACCTTTAAAAATCAACATTTGAACATTATCGCTCGGAAAAACGGCTACTGGTGTCGAGAGGGTAAAAAAAAAAAAAAAAAAATCCACGAAACACGTCGTTATGGTTTTTTTTCCTACTAAGCCTAGTATGGCAAAAGGAAAGAAATGTGGGGCGCTTACCGAGGATCTAAATTGTTAAATTCAGTTGTCCGTTATTATAAAAATCTGTTCCACGGTAAGCAGTTACAAGTCGTATTCATTTTTAATTAAATTGTTGATAATTGTCGTTTAGTTTGCTAATTTTACCTTAGAGAGAAACATATTTCACCATTTTTTTCTGCGAGTATATATGAAAAGATCTATGATTTCAATTTTTATATATTCTTCTTCAGTGTTAAAACGATTTCAATTTTTTTAATACTAAGCACACACGCAAAGTTCCGTTTTGTGCGTTACTTTTCCTTTTTCAAAAGCTCTTCTGTTTGCTTCTTTACGAAAATCGTTTTAAAATGACACTTTATACTTAATGAATAACAAATCAAGTGAAATAAAGGAGCCTAGATAATCATAGTGGCAAGAACAATTTCCAGAGATAGAAAAACTCCATATAAAACTTGAAGAAAATTTCAAAGATAAAGAGGGATAACTCTTGTCATTCTTTATTTGTGTCCGACATTTAAAAGGTGAAGAAGACAGATTGTTGCTATTTACGAAAAGAAAAATACCTTCGTATATAAATAAATTATTTAAAATATTAAGTAAATTGATAAAAAACAACAAATTAACAAACTAATAAAATGATATATTAAAATAATACAATTAAGATAATAATAAAAAAACAATTAAATGCTAAAATATTATATGATAATATCATCATCATCATTATTATTATTACTATTATTATTATAATTGTTATTATTATATTTTAGCAATTAATTATTTTCATAATAATAATAATAATAATAATAATAATAATAATAATAATAATAATTTCCTAATGCCATAGCAGTCCCTGCAGATTGCAATGTATCTTTGAAGATCTTCAAAAACTATCAAAGTACAAGGATCTTAAAGTGGAAATTTAAAAAATGTGGGACATGAGGACATTAACAAACCAAGTTGTATTTGGAACCCTCGGATTGATTGGAAAAGGTTCCAATAGACTAATTGATTCCTAGTAGCTCATGCCTTAAAGAATTGTATTCAGAAGTACAGATCACACATTCCCAGCGGCCTTATTTACGTAAAAGGTGTGTGATCTTAGTTTTTTTTGTTGTTTTGTTACAGAAAACGATTAGCGGAAAATGTCATGAAGTCATTTCTAACCTTAGGTCTCTCTTTGGGACCCAGTAGGAAATGCGTATACAATGGCAATAATAATAATAATACCTTCAAATCGAAGTAAAAAAAAAATGAAAACTTAAAACTACGATTATCCCTTGTGATAGGAGCATTGTTTATGATAAAGAAAGGGACCCCAAAATCATGCGAGTACAATTCCTGTACACATCTCAGAACTGCAAAAGATTACTTTGTGCAGAAGTGAACATATCAACGGCAAAACTCTCTCCATCTAAACGAAGCGTCCAAAATGCACATAGATGGCACTTTTACAGAGCCCCCCTTTTTTTTACTCACAGACGCCGGAGCGGACTTGGTAATTAGGCACTTAAAATCGCTCTTTGCCAAGATGATACCAATAATAATAATAATAATAATAATAATAATAATAATAATAATAATAACAACAATAATAATAATAATAATAATAATAACAATAATAATAATAATAATAATAACCAGCCCCCACGTATGGCTAAATGCAAACTAATAATGGTGACGCAATGAAAAATATTGATAAACCGCATCGGTCTTCACGTGGGTCAGCAAGGACAGAGACCGCCAGTGAGCAACCAGATTGGGATCAAAAAGTTTGTAACTGAAACAAACTCTACCCAGCGAGAACTAGAAGAAAACCACGCCGACGTCAGTTCTTACGGAGAGCCTTTATAATCGCTAAAAGAAAATGCCACAAAAAGAACAATAAATAAATAGTCTAGGGAAGAGTATATTGAAGTAGCGATAGACTTTTGCACCGCTACGATAAATCCGATAACGATAACAACGACCAAAGCCGCCTATGATATCTGGCGATAAAAAACACGCCTCAAATAGACTAAACATCGATGCCAAGAAACTAGACAATGTCAGGTGTGACATCATCAGGAAAAAAAGAATACCTGACATAGAACTCGAAAGCGTCAGAAAAAAAAACATCAAAAATTAATTAAACGTTAACCTTGAGGGGCTAAATGCCAACAACCCAGAGGAAACACATGCAGAAGAACAAATAGAAACCAGTTGTAATAATCCCTCTGAGGTAGACAAGCAAATAGTGGAAGATAATGGCGTATATGAGAGAGAAACATAGATGACAAAAAACATCCGATATAAATGGGAGAATGTAAAGAAAATGTCTTTCGAGGAAAGGCTGACAATTCCAAAAGTAAGAGAGAACTGTCAAGTAACGGAAAACATCAACCTTGCTAACCAAGCAATTAGAAAAATAAGGGACGAAATGGAAAGTCCGATGAACCTGACAGAAATTAAACATTTTATAAATGCGGCCTCGGCAACGATTGCAGAACAATAGGTGAAAAATTAAAAAAACAACGTAAAAGAAAAAAAAAAAATGTCAGTATGGAAAGAAAAAATAGAAACTGAAATAAATAAATTACGAGGATAATTGTCACTTTTAAGTTAAGTAGACAAGGTCTCCAAAATGAAAGAAAGAAAGAAAAAGGGGAAACTGAAACAAACCCTTAACATCATGAATAAGAATGACGTACCAAAAGTTAAAGAGAAGCTGAAACAAGAAATTCAAACGAAGGCACAGAAAACCAGGCGTTATGCAAAAAGAAAGATTCTTCCGACAAAACAAGATCTTCAAAGAAGATGCCAAGAAACTATATCGAGAACTTGGAAAAAATAAAATAGAGATAAGTGACCCGCCTAATATCCAGGAAGTCGAGGAGTTCTGGTGCAAGATGTGGGAAAACTGAAAAAATGCATAATAAAAGAGCAAAATGGACCAAGCAACAACAGGAACAACACACACATATAGAGTACCAAAAAAGGACGGTTATTAATATTACTGAAACAACCGCTGGCTGCCATCTGCAAAACCAAAAACTAGAAAGCACCAGGAATAGACCGAATAGCTAATTTTTGGATAAAAATCTATCTAGCACCTACCAAATGGCTCACGTAGGGAGTAACATACCTACTCCCCAAAACAGAAGAGACGCAGAACCCGAAGAACTATAGACCCATCACCTGCCTACTAACAATGTACACGATCCTCTCTTCTATAATAACCAAGTGGACATGCAAATTCCTTGAGAAAAACAATTTACTGCCAACAGAACAGAAAGGATGTAAAAGAGGAAGTTACGGGTGTAAAGACCAACTAATTATCAATAAAACAATATTGGAAGAGGTGAAAAAGAAAAGACATTTATTGACAGCATGGATCTACTACAGAAGTGCGTTCGACAGTGTTTCAAAAAGAAGATCCTAAAAATATACAGGGTCTGCTCCACAACAGTCAAATACATAAAGGAGAGTATGAAAAACAGGAAGATTACACATAGCCTAAACCATACAGGTCATTAACATCGATACCAATTAACATCAAAAGCGGGATCTTCCAAAGAGATTCATTGTCACCATTACTCTTCTGCCTTTCATTAGCACCACTCAGCTGACTACTGAACAGTAGCTACGGATACAAGTCACAGAATGGCAAACTGAATCACCTATTTTATACTGATGATCTTAAAAATGTTTGCCAAGGATGACAACCAACATAAAAACCTACTCACAATTGTCAAAACCTTCAGCGAAGAGATTAGGATGGAGTTCAGAATCGACAAATCTGCCAAAGCCAACTTCAAAGGCGGTAAACTAACGAAAACTACGGATTTAGACCTTGATAGCAACAACAAGATTAAGGATCTACACCAAGATGGTACATACAGATACTTAGAAATTAATGAAGGAGACGGAATACAGCATTCAATGATGGAGAGAAAGATCCGAAAAGAATATTATAGAAAAACGAACTTAATGGGGACAATAAAATGAAGGCTATCAACACCTTAGCTATGTCCGTAGTAACATACAGCTTCTACATTATTAAACGGAAGTTCAATGACATAGAAGATTGAACGCCAAGACCAATAAAATGCTTACCCAAATGAGGATGTACCACCCGAAATCAGATGTTGATAGACTGTACGTACCAAGAGCATTAGGAGACAGAGATCTAATCCAATTTTAATTAACTCTAAAAACTACATCAATCACATTGACAGCCTACTTCGCAAAAACCAATAACCCTCTTCTACAAACAGTAAAACACCAAATCCGCTCCATCAACAAAGAAGCTGCACTCTTCATGAAACAGCTTAATATACCTGAATGCCTACCAACGAAAAACGAAACGAATACTATCTCAAAAATGTGGCGCATGCGTACATTAACAATTCCAGTTGTAGTTGGAACCCTCGGGTTGACTGGAAAAGGTTCCGAGAGGCTCATTGAAGGGATTCCTGGTAGCCAAAGCCTTAAAGAAATACAAAAAATTGCACTCACAAGTACAGCCCCACACAAAGCGCTTAATTTATGTAAAATACGTGCGATTTTCTTTTTCAAAACTGCTCAGTGGAAAATGTCATGCTGCCATTCTAACCTTAGGTCTCTGGTTGGGACCCAGAAAGAAATGAATATACACCAGAAATCAAAGGAAATAAAATACTACTACTACTACTACTACTACTACTACTACTACTACTAATAATAATAATAATAATAATAAGTTTGTGTAATACATCTCTCAGATGCACAGATCATCAGTGATGTTTTTAGCCAAGCATCATTAGGAGTTTCGGATCTTACAACATCATGCATCTCTGCAGTGACACAGTTGATAGATCAAATATCGACTTGGGTAGTAGCCGTCAGTAATAATAATAATAATAATAATAATAATAATAATAATAATAATAATAATGTGGCACATGGGAACATCAACAATCCCTGTTGTAGTTGGAGCCCTTGGACGGGTTGGAAAAGATTCCAGCAGACTAGTTGAAGGGATCCCTGAAAGTCCATGCCTCAAAGAGACACAAAAAATTATTCTGACAAGTACAGCCCACACTTTACGAAGGGCTTTATCTATGTAATTATTTTTTTCTTTTTTTTTTCTTTCTTTGCAGTGGAAAGTGTCATGATGCCATTTCTAACCTTAGGTCCCTGGGCGGGACCCGGAAAGAAATGTGTAAACGGCAGATATCAAAGGAAATAAAAATGATAATAATAATAATATAAAATGGTTGTCATATGTAGATTCTTGGGAACATTTTCAATCGGTGGCCATCTGAGTGGATTGAGTTAGTCGAAATGGGGGTTTATATTGTAACTGGGTCCGACTTGCAAGGCTATGCGCTGCGTTTATCTAAATCTGTCACTAAATCACACACGTTTGACTGTGACGCATGTGACTGGTGGACCCTTATTAGACTGCATGTCATGATGGGTATATTGGGCTTTGTATATTTGTAGCCCAGGGTTATTCTGTTAGTGTGCTGTACTCCCATGCAATATAATAGACATGATTGGGTTGGAAGAGTGATCCACCGGGAACTATGCAAAACACTTCAGTTTGACCACATAGATCAGTTCAAATTTGAGATTCAAAAGGATCCCCAAATCCAGACCGGAATACCGGATCTGGTAGTCCCCAGCAACGAAAAGAAAAAAACATGTCATTTATTACAACGTTTCAAAGAAACATTACAATCTGCAGGGACTGACATGTCAATAAGAAAACACATTTTGTTTTTGTGGTCTCTGATCACGATGTCTAGGAGATTAGCTTTAGATTATTATTATTATTATTATTATTATTATTATTATTATTATTATTATTATTGTTATTATTATTATTGTTATATTTCGATTTCTTCTACGGTCTCATTACCTACCAAGTCTACGGGAAGACCTAACCAAGTAGTGGTGTTTTGACATGGTTACATTTCATGATTTATTTTTCTAACTCCCATAACATCACTAGCGTTACATGGACAAAGTTCTTCTTAGTGTGTGGGCTGGACTTAGCAAGACAATTTTTGTATTTCTCTTAAGCTGGGATTTCCAGGATTTTTTAAAATATGTTATTGTGTTCCCTTTTTATCATTCCAAGAACACCTACAATGATTGGTATTATCCTTGTTTTCAGTTACCACATTTTTTCTATTTTGATTTCCACGTCTTTATACTTTGATAGTTTTTCAAATTCCTTGCTTGCTTTTTTACAGTCTGCCTGGGCAAGTCATATCAATTAGTAGGCAAGATTTTTTTTCTTTTCAGTTTTTGACAGTTATGTCCGGCCTATTTGCTTCAATCTTCCTGTTTGTAAAGATGGTGGAATCCCATAGAATTTATGATGTCTTCTATTTCTCTAAGCGGTTTTGGGTGATGTTCCTACCAGTGTTTGTTACCATCTTTTCCTAAGTATTTGCACATTGTCCAGTAAATATTGCCCCACTCTATCGTGACGATTTTTTATATTCATTTGACGCAAGTACAGAACATCCTGTGATTAGATGGTCTATGATTTCCTTATATTTGTCACAGAACATGCATTTTGGATCCACACTAATTGCATGATATTCTCCTGAAAGTTTCTAGTGAAAAGACTCTGATTTGGCGCTGCAAGAATAAATCCTTCCGTTTCAGCCTTTAATCCAGATGCTCGTAACCATCGATGAGTGTTAATTTTATCAACATCGGCTTTATTAGCCTCGTTCTGAATATTGGCCATGCAGAGGTTTGTCTTGCCCGCGTTGTTTCATCTGTTCAAGAGCTTTATCCTTGGCTTTCTGTTTTTATAATTTTTGCTGCAACATTTGGTTCTTGGGTTCTGCTTTGGTCTTCTACAGAATCTACTAAATGTAAATCTCGTTTCTATTTACAATCTTCTTTCATGATTGAATATTTTTCTTTCTCTTTTCGCGTTGTCTGATTAATTGTATCATCCAGTCCTTTGTTGTTTCCACGTATGTTAGTAAGCCAATAGATTTTATCTTGTATGACAATTCTAACTGAATAAGACCTCTTCCACCTTCTTTACGGGGTCTGTATAGACGGTCGGCACCAGTCTTTGGATGATGCATGTTGTGCTTAGAAAGAAGCTTTCTTGTCTTAGAATCTATTCGCCTGATATCATTTAGAGTTCAGTTCAAGATGTTGAAATTACGTATATTGAACCACTGGGATGGCAAAGCTATTAATGGCCATAATTCTGTTCTGAGTATTCAATTCAGTTCTTCAGTCGCGACCTTCTATCGTAATCTTGCTTCACTATTTCTTTAATTTTTTTATTATGAATTCTTTCAATCTCATGGACACCGGAGAACCTATAAGCTTTTAATTGCTCTAAATCTTTGATTATTATCCCAAGGTTTAAGCTAATATGATTATTAGGCGTATGAAGGATTGTAAGGTCGGAGGATTCTGAATATTTTTATAGAATTTGTAAGTTCTGTTGATGTTACATTGTAGTGTCGGACATCATACCTGTGCCCATTGAATCTTTTGTTTTCTTTCTCTGTTGTGTTACCCACATCAATTAAGTTATTATTATTATTATTATTTTATTTCTTTGGTTTCTGGTGTCTACTCATTTCTTTCCGGGTCCCAACCAGAGACATAAGATCAGAAATAGCATCTTTATATTTCCCACTGAGCAGTTTTGAAAAAAAATATCACACATATTTCATGTAGATAAAAAAAAAACTTCGTACGGTGTGGACTGTACGCGTGAAAACAATTTTTTTATATTTCTTTAAGGCATCGGCTACCAGGGATTCCTTTAATGAGTCTCTTGGAATCTTTTCCAATCAATCCGAGGACTCCAACCACAACTGGTATTCTTGATGTCCTCATGCGTCACATTATTATTATTGTTATTATTATTATTATTATTATTATTGTTATTATTATTATTATTGTATCTTCTTCCGCGAAGTTTTTCGTCTTCATTACACTAGGGTAAGAGAAAGTTGTAACTATGTGCATTATCTTCGCATAAATTCTGATGTTATTATTATCATTATTATTATTTCACTCATTCAGTGGTCGTACCACTGGCGACCAACAGCAAGTAAGTATTGAGGAGATGCTCCAGCACCCTCCACAGTATTATAGCTGTTTTCATTAATGCTGTCGTCTGGATGATTTCTAATACTTTTTTAAAAATTTCCATTTCCTTCCCCTCTCTTTTCTAGACTATTTGGGACTTTCTTTTGCATGGTTTGCTGGAACACGAATTTTACTGACATGTACTGTTGCTTTTCCTAGGACGCGTAAAAAAGTATTTTTACAAACAAGTCAGCTTATTCAAATTTCATTGATTGGTTTACGAAATTGAACAAAACGTAGTTTGTAAATCTCGACAAAAATGTTAGCGATTACTTCAACAATATTAAATACTGTAAGGATTTTAACAAGCGTGTTGCAAAAACATTCTAGTAATTTTTAAAATAGTAGTTATATTTTGTACTTTATGAAACTGCATGACTTGACATTGGCAACGACGTCCGTATGGCCTATGCAGTCTTTTAAATGCAATGTTGATTCAGCCAACGAAAATCTGCTGACTGCTTATATAAATACAATTGGAATTCTCATCTTGTACTGTATAGATTATAAATAAATCAACAATGGTACTAAATTAAATTTAAAATTGTATTTCTTACAGTGAAAAGAAAAAAAATTCCGGCAATGTTAAGTCGAAATATGTTTTTTACAAAGCACTGGATTAAAAAAAAACAGTTCAGAAATGATTATAAATAAAAGCTAAAATCCAAGAGATTGGTTTTTGAAAGATCTATGAAAGTAATATGTCAAATAAATAATTTTTGATACATGCTTTCTTCAGTAATTAGCCAAATTTTTTTGGTTACAGACACGGGAATATCCTTTCAGTGAAATTAATCATGCAAATATTATTGTTTGAGAGAAATAGTGTTTGTTTTCAAATGCATTTATTTATACAAAACATATTTATTCGAAATAAGTCCTACAACCGATCCACATGGGCTGAATAAACGGTTCGATTCGAAATTCCGACAAGATTACCAACTGTAGATGCTTTAAAAAGATCACAGGGAACGAAACGTTGTTACTATAACAACAAGGATGAGGACATTAGTACAAATTTGCTTGACAACCTAACTGTCAGGGTTTCAATTCTCTGTAGTGGATGCTCACTGCTGATGAGTCCCAAATATAG
Organism: Acanthosepion esculentum; assembly: GCA_964036315.1. Lineage (NCBI taxonomy): Eukaryota > Metazoa > Mollusca > Cephalopoda > Sepiida > Sepiidae > Acanthosepion > Acanthosepion esculentum. The sequence goes on from OZ038506.1 coordinate 73,143,143, forward strand.
GGCGAAACGGCCGTCCACTGCTTTCGGCATTCTGTTGAAGTTTCAGACTCGATGAATTACTTAATTATAATTATCAAATCCTCCTAATAATTTCTATCATTTATATATATATATATATATATATATATATATATATATATATATATATATATATATATATGGTGTAACAGCAAAATTGTTCGAATTGAGTAACAGCAAATTGTCCAAATCGAGTAACAGCATAATTATCCATCATACAAAATTTTTATATCGAAAAAAAAAAAAAACTAAAGTAATTGAGTTTCTTTTTCTCAGTATTTCAAATGAGTCGTTTAGAAATCACTGAAAAACCCTTTGGGTTATTCAGCTAGAAAGATTAAAATTGTTTTGTATCAGATCCACTGTTTTCCCAACTGAGCAATGATGAGAGGAAAAAGATCATTCAGGCATTCAGTAATGGTACCAATATTCATACTCTGGCTTCCATCTTCAAAATCCGTTCAAGAAACATCAAGAGACCGGTGAATAAGTTTTAAAAAGAGGGAACAGTAGAGAGGAAAACTGGATCAGGTGGTCACAACAGCAAGATGGATCATCATTTCAACTTAGAGCTAAAGACATTAATTAGAAAAGATCCAACTCAATTCATAAGATATTTGGCACATGAGAGAGGAGTTTCAGTTATGACAGACCGAAGAGCAGTGAAAAAAGACTTGAAAATGAAATTGTATGTGAAACCTGTGAAGCAATTTATTACTCCAGGACAGAAAGCTAGAAGGTTAGAGAGGGCGAAGATCCTCTTGAATAAGTTGTACTTGATGTGCATCTGTGTATAAGCAGAGATCGACCTTTTATTCACACCTTTTTGTAATGGTATGAATATATTCTTTGAACCGACGCATAGGTGTATTGGGAGAAAATGCATATATATTTGCAACCTTCTACGTCGCTGGGGGATGAATTCATACTTTTCCCAATGGTATTTGCGGGTAAGTAAATTTAACGAGCCCGACTGGAATTAGAACTCGGCTCTCTGACTTCTCATTCCGAGCTTCACACCATTGCACCACCTGCACGTCCGTAATACAGAGGAAATAGGGGCGATTTGACTTTCTGGAAGTAGCATGTCTCCGCTTAACACACACACACACACACACACACACACACACACACACACACACACACACACACACACATACAGGGCCGAATTATGACATTTTGGGTCCCCTTAGGCTATTGAAATTATGTCCCCATTCAGAAAGAGCCACCCTCAAACTTGCCCGCATCCGTGATATATTTTAGCTTGAAGCAAATTCTTTAAATAAACTAGAATAGCTGTCAATAAAATCAATAAAAATTTATCAATAAAAATATATTCTTTAAGAAATAAAACTATTTTACTCTGTATTACAAACTACATGAGCACAGATTTAAACACAAAAATTCAAATATAAGAAAAATACAAAGAAAAATCAATTATAACATAAAACAATCAGAATAAATATGAGTTGTCATATTTTGATATCATTTCAGTTTATGAAACTATTTAGAATTTATAGCATCTAGAAAATTAAAATCATTCCTTTCTAAAAGCTTGAGAGGCTCTAGGCTGCAGCCTATACTAGCCTAAAGGATAACCAGGCCATGGGTTCTAGGCTGCAGCCTATACTAGCCTAAAGGATAATACGGCCATGGGTTCAAGGCTGCCGCCTATACTAGCGTAAAGGATAATCCGTCCTTGGGTTCTAGGCTGCAGCCTATTCTAGCCTAAAGGATAATCCGGCCTTGGGGTCTAGACTGCAGCCTATACTAGCGTAAAGGATAATCCGGCCTTGGGGTCTAGACTGCAGCCTATACTAGCCTAAAGGATAAAGCGGCAATGGGTTCTAGGCTGCAGCCTATAGTAGCCTAATGGATAATCCAGCCATGGGTTCTAGGCTGCAGCCTATTCTAGCCTAAAGGATAATCCGGCCAGTGGTTCTAGGCTGCCGCCTATACTAGCCTAAAGGATAATCCGGCCGTGGGTTCTAGGCTGCAGCCTATACTAGACTAAAAGATAATCCGGCCATGGGTTCTAGGCTGCAGCCTATACTAGCCTAAAGGATAATCCAGTACTACACACACACACACACATATAGTTTTTATCTTTATTTTCTCCTAAAACTAAAGCCACTATACAAAGCTTAAAATGATTCATCATCAAACATAATAGACATTCACTATCTGTTATATTTAAGAATTTACATATATATATATATATATATATATATATGCCAAAAAATATTAAAATTCTCTTATATACATAAGAAAAGGAATATACAGATAAAACGTGTGTGTGTGTTTGTGAGCGCGCCCACCCGCGTGTGTTTGCGTGCGCGCGCACGTGTGTGTGTGTGTGTGTGTGTGTGTGTGTGTGTGTGTGTGTGTGTGTGTGTGTGTGTGTGTGTTAGCGTTTTATGATCCTGGAGAGTAAATTTAACGTAGAGTATTACGAAATTATTTCATCAATAATAGGACAAAAGAAAATGATTTATTAAGGTGAAAATGTAGTGAAAGTGCGCATGTGCTCGCGCAGACACACATACACACACACACACACACACACACACACACACACACACACAGACACACAGACACACACACACACACACAGAGTGTCACACGCGCACATACACACCTATATATGAAAAAGACTAGATATTCAATGTCTATAAAATTTAATAATGGCTTTTTTCCAAAAGGCGAATTACATTTCGCAAATGCGTCTGTCCTAGTTGTACACATCTTCATCTGCCAAATCGTAGCAAAAGGTTATTATTTGATTTATTAATCAATTCGCCCAGCAAGACGACAATGCCGCTAAGACGCAAGTGCCTACTGGAAGTGAAAGAGAATGTAAATATTTTAGAAAGAAGCGGAAACCCGGTCCTAAACAAGGAACATTTAATAAACCACTACTCCTGTTCAAAAGACACGGGAGGAGTGTGGACCGGGCGATAGGCAAAGACATCTTCATCTATTGAGGAAAAAAACTAAAAAACTAGTAAATAACATTTCAGAGTTCCAACAGAGACGCGTTCTTATCATTGTAGAGAAAAAACATCATTAAATATAATAGTCATGAAAGGATTAATCATTTTATTTCGAGTGAAAGTTGTTTGTATAAACAATTGTTACTAAAATATTCTGAAGTAGCCGTAAAAAAATATCCTTCGGGGCGACTTTAAGCTAATTTCTGCGGAGGGCTTTTAAGCCTTCGGCCTTTTACCTTCAGCGTCCTATGTACGTAAAGTTATAATAATTTAGAAAAAATAAAATTATTTTAATCTTTATTCGATATCTTAATTCGGCAGAATCTTTCTTCGTATACGCAACCGATTTCCGTAGTTTGTTTACATTTATTTTACGCGCAATTTTTATTTTCTTTTAAAAATCACCATTCATATAAAGTCACTCTTAAAAGACATTAGAGAACCTGAACTATGTAAAATTTCGAATACGGCAGAGTACGCGTTATAGAAAAAGAAATAAAAAATCATATGAGCAATGTACCGTGCCCCGCTTAAATTTTAATTACGCTTTAATTAGACGATATCAATTGCAAATGCGACGAAAAACGAAATTAAAGTTAAATCTTTAATAAAGAATTGTTTTCTTAAATCTTTCACTCTGTTCGATATTTAAATTTAACTTTAAATGAGATTTTTATTTAATTTTTAATCGCGTGTGACTACAGTAGTTACTACATGTTACAGTTACTTCAGGTTTTTTATGATTCGCCAAGATCGAAAAACAGACGGACGGACGGACACACGTACACTGCGCTTTATATATATTTATATATATATATATATATATATATATATATATATATATATATATATATATATATATATATATGTGTGTGTGTGTGTGTGTTTGTGTGTGCGCGTGTGCGTGTGTGTTTGTGTGTATACGATGTGTATTGTGGGAATTATTTATTTTACCAATAATTCTACTATTGTCTGTATATATAACATTTCACTTTGACGATTTTATTGAGTTTTTTTCACAATGACTAAGTGGAAAAATTGTTCGTATGACTCGTTTCGTCCTTTAGGACTTCATCAGACGAAAGATATATTTACGTTGATGCAACTGCGCATGCGCACAAACGATAGGAGACAGGAATTTTAATCTTTTTTTTTTTAAATATGTGTTTGGTATCTAGTCTAGCCAATTTCATTCAGTTTCTATTTGTTTATGCTTTTATCGCTTTTGTTATCAAATATCGCACATTATGATAAAGAAGATCTCTCATATGTAGGTTTGAACCGTTGTACATTAACTTTATTAAGATTTCTTGAGTGCGCAGACCGATAGACGTAATACGCACTGTTTAAAATAAAAATAGAACGTCTTTTTCATTTGTAAAAAAATCCCTTTTGCGTTTATATAATTAAATTTCTTCAGTTTTCTCTTATGTATTCTTTGTGACAATGTTAACAGGTGGCAGAGTAAAATCCGCAGTCGAGTTTTAGCTTCTTATTTTGTTTTTATTAATTAAGTCTTTTATTGGTTTAGAAATAGTAAAAAATGTTCAGCTTCGATAAATTTTCCATTGTAAAACAATCTATCTATCTATCTATCTATCTATCTATCTATCTATCTATCTATCTATCTATCTATCTATCTCAGTCCTGTTCATATCTATCTATCTATCTATCTATCTATCTATCTATCTATGATGCAAGTTTTATTTCCACATATGGAAACATAACATTCAAGATTTTGGTGACACATACCTTAATTCGCAAACACTTAGAGGCGTCACACGCAACATGCATTTTCCCATTTATGCATAAATCTCAATGCAGTCAGACACAAACGTCATGGAAGTGCGCATGCGCTGAGAAATATATCGTAAGTTTTGGAAGTTTCAAATGAAGCCATTTCTTTCTGTCTTTGTTTTTCTTTTCTTCTTTTCTTTTCCTTTTTTTAAGGATTTAAAAACGTATTTAAAACCAATTAAAATATTCTACATAACGGAGAACCCATATACAGATATATCTATCTCAACTTGTTTATCTATCTATCTATCTATCTATCTATCTATCTATCTATCTATCTATCTATCTATCTATCTATCTATGTCAGTCTGTTTCTATCTATCTATCTATCTATCTATCTATCTATCTATCTATGTCAGTCTGTTTCTATCTATCTATCTATCTATCTATCTATCTATCTATCTATCTATCTATCTATCTATGTCAGTCTGTTTTTTCTATCTATCTATCTATCTATCTATCTATCTATCTATCTATCTATCTATCTATCTATCTATCTATCTATCTATCTATTTATCTATCTATCATTGTCTAAGGTAATAGATTTTGTTTATAAATCCTACAGATTTTTATCACTTTAAACATTATTTTTAGTGGATACCCATATTTTAGTAGACGCCCTGTCTATTTATTAGACAGTATATTTATTTATTTTCGTCTACCGGCCAAAATATTCGAGAAATCTAATTAAAGAAAAATACATTGTCTCTCTCTCTCTCTCTCTCTCTCTCTCTCTCTCGCTCTCTATTTCTTTAATAAGATTTCTGGAATATTCAGGGCGGTAGACGAAAATAAATAATGATAGTGTTTAATAATTAAATGATGTACCCACTAAAAATTTTAAAAATTATATATATATATATATATATATATATATATATATATATATATATATATATATATATATATATATGTAAAGAAAGAACAGTAAGATATATAATCCGGTGTTCTTATAGATATTTTTATTTTTACAAAATAGTGCTCAATGTAAATTTACAGAGCATTAATATTATAAATTAACTGATTTAAAATATGGTTTTTTCGCTACACAGTAATAACCATGTTTTCAAAAAATGGAAGCTAAAAGGTTCCAATTTAATTTTGTAATTAAATTAAAAACACTAGTTCCATTTCATCCTCAAGCGAATTCGCTTGAGGATGAATTAATGTTTTTTTAATTTTCATTACAATGGAACTAATGTTTTTAATTTAATTACAAAATTAAATTCGAAGCTTTTAGCTTTCATTTTTGAAACATGGTTATTACTGTGTAGCGAAAAAATATTTTAAATCAGTTAATTTATAATATATATATATATATATATATATATATATATATATATATATATATATATATATATATATATATATATATATTATTTATTTAAAAATTATAACATAAATATGTTATAAAATTTATTTAAAAATTATAACATATTTATGTTATAATTTTTAAATGAACAATTCTCGCTTGACAAGGAAGCGGGTCCAGGCACCTTAACTCTACATAACTTAAAAAATTATGTTAGGGGTCTCGGCTCTCGCTTTTGAAACATGAGAACTCTTATGTAGCGAAGGAATCATATTTTTAAAAACTAAAAATATTATAATATAAGCTCTACTTCTGTATGGAACACTGTCTTTTTGAAAATAAAAGCAAAATACTAAGGAACACCGGATTAAGTGTGGGATTGGTATATACGGAGTAAATTCCAATAACCAACAATAGAGATTTAGTAGAGATTTGATTTAGATTTCTAAATAGGTAATTTTTTACTTTTAATTTTAATTTCAAATTTTATAAATCTTTTAATATCTATGATAACCCTGCTTAGTTGTCAAATTTTTCGAATTACTATATACTTGTATTTTGATTGGTCATTCTAGCTTATGTAACAGCGTTTACCCCTAGCGAAGGATCGTTATTTAATTAATTTGAAACTTTTAAAACCATTTATTCTCCATTCAACATAATCACTTGATAAGACACCAGAAGTGTTGAAACAAAATGGCTATTTTTGTAGTGATTTTATAACATATTTATGTTATAATATTTAAATAAATAAATGTTATATATATATATATATATATATATATATATATATATATATATATATATATATATATATATATATATATATATCCGAATATAATGAGAACGAAAATAATATATAAATTCTAACGTTCACACCATTAATTCAAAAGATGGCTCAATACCGATAGTAGAGCAATAATTATTTATTATAATTTTTTCATATAGACAAAAAACAATTGTCTATTAAATTAATTTTGTCTATTAAATTAATCTATTAAAATAAATTAATCTATTACATTATTTTTTGTCTATATGAAAAAATTATATACATATATATATATATGTGTGTGTGTGTGTGTGTGTGTATGTGGATGTTTAATTATTTATCTGTACTGTATATAGATTAAATGCATATGCATGTGTATTTTAAACAATTTATATTACGATCACATAAATTTAAAAAAATTTTTTTCGTAATTTTCTTGTTTTCGCAGCGATAATCTGTTGCGACGTGTATAAAAATTGTCTGTTATGACCAGTCATAGTTGAAAACGCTAGGCTAGAAAAACTTTATATTCCCGTATTCTTATTTAAAAAAAAAAACATAAGAAAATAATTCATTTTTTTTAATTGTTAGATCATTGACAGAAGACGAGTGATTAGGAGACAACGAAAAGATAACATTTAACAGTTACAAAGAACAGGAAATTGTAGGAGAATGATAATGACCCACGTCCGGAAGAGACACGCGATACAGAGAAGAAAAATAAGACCAAGCTTTATCCGTGGTCTTCAATATTATTACCTACCAAAGGAAAACATTTTAGACAATAACTTTTAAAAGTTATAAATATGAAGAAAAATACAAAACAAGACAATAGAGTTACTCCCCTTGCACAGTTAATAATTCTTATTAAAATCTTAAACGACCGTAAGATATGTTATGAGGGCGAGTAATAGTTGTCTTTCATGGTTTCATTTTTAAGTAGACTTGAAACATTTTTATGCTTAATCTTTCCGTGAATAAATGTTACTTTAACCTTGTATTTGTTAATTTGGGCGGACCCGGCCACTCATTACAAACGCTTTTTAATCTTTCTATTTGCCTTTCTATTGTCGTCTTTCTACTGAGGTATGTCGGTCAACGTGGACACATCATTTGAGATGTCTGTCTTGTTTCAAGTATAGCAATGTTTACGGCTATTATTTATCATTGGATTTGTTGAGATTTCCCTCACCACGAGTATCTGCTTGCTTTTTTAGCTTTTTTCCCCCTTCGTATATATATATATATATATATATATATATATATATATATATATATATATATATATATATATATATATTTGATAGTTGTATATTTAGGCAACAATCCTTCGTTTATGCATGTTTCATTAAAAACGATAGACAAGGTACTAGGGTTTAGTTTTTATTTAATTTTTCTTGTGTTCGAACAAGAGCTTTCTTTTCTGGACAAAGAGTATGTAAAAACTGTAAGACAGCTAACCTTATCCTAAAAAATAACAACACTCCAACTAAGTCAAAATTACAAAGAACGACAATTATCTATGAGTTCAAATGCCCCTTAAAGAACTGTGTTCCTGATCAAACGACTCATAAATAATTACATCGGTTACACAACTACATGCTTATCCAGACGTCTTACGTTACACCTATCTGATCACAGCTCCATTAGAACCCATTTAAACACACAAAAAATTACCAGACTCCATTAGAAACATACTAGTAGAAAACAGAAATATATTAACTGCATCCACTTGTAAAAAAAAAAAAGATTAAAAATAATGGAAGCTTTAATAATAAAAAGCCAACTTTTAACAATATTAACTATGAACAAAGCCACAATGTGCTAACTTTATTCGGAAATTAAAAACATCTCTACAACACACTAAAACATACACATAATGCACAGACTCAACTAAGCTGTAAAATTGAATCATCCTTGATAATGGCTAAAGTTATAGCCGAAAGCGCTCGGAAATATAAAACATTTGGACAGTTTTTACACACTCTTTGTCCAGAAATGAAAGCTCTTGTTCGAACACAAGAAAAATTAAATAAAAAGCTTAACCGTAGTACCTTGTCTGTCGTTTTTAATGAAACATATATATATATATATATATATATATATATATATTTGTCATCCACAGACAGACTGTTTCGCTGTTTCACAGCTCATCAGTGTGGCTAGACGTCCGGTTGCCTCTAGCTAGGATCGAAACCCGACTGAATTTGCGTCAGTCGGAATTTCTCCCACTACGCCGTCGGCGCACGGCAGGAATGAAGGTGAATTTTAGCGTGTTTATTTTTAGAGCTTTTAGATAAACACACAGTGACTGACAGTGACTCAATTCTGCCGAAGAGTCGTGCAATATTAGCTTAAATAGTCACTGTTTACAAATTCACACCTCAAACCAATATATATATAAAATCTGACAACATTTGGAGTTGTTCCAAATGCTCCAACAATAATGAAATATTTCTCATTTTTATGCTACACAAATACTTTAGTTCTCCAGTTTGCTAATTTTAACGCCGCCAAAACAAAATCTCTCTTCTCTTTCAATCGTTTGAGAGAACCCTTTTTGCTTTCCGTTAGCATGGCGGATGCTAACCTCCAGGAGAGTGACACTTTACGCTTTCTCTGACTAATGCTTTCCGCTGACATGAAGTGAAAAGATTCTATTGAATCAATTGATAGATTTGCTGCTAGGAAATTTGTTTCACTGTGTCATCCTGGACAATTTTTCTCACCAGAATCTATCTTATATATTTAGAAGGACCTCCAAAGATTCACTAAAAAACCAGCATACACAATGAAAATTGCCTAAAAGCTAATAAAAAAAAATCAAAATTTTATCGTCAAAATCTTTATGTTATTATGTAGATGCAAGACTAAAAGATTTTCTGATTATTAAATTACTTTTATTGAATTTTTTAGAAGCTTCAAAATTTTGGTTAAAAATTTTGTTTTACTTTCGTCCTCGGGTGACCATAAATTACTATGGGAAACTTTAGCATCTTTTTTTGCAGTAAAAACGCATTGATTTTGAAATTCTTGCAAAAATCAGATAATTGTCGGATTTTAATGAAACTTTCAGGACTTATTCACAAATGAATGAAATCATTTCTGAAAATCTTGGTAAAACAAATTTGCCCCACTTATTTAACTTTATGAAATTCATTTATTCATGTTATATTAGTTATAAGCACAAATCCTTGGAGAATTTAAAATCATCATTTTTTTTTTGTAAAACAGGACACCCAATTACAGAAAATCTGCTCTGAATCGTAAAATAAAAATATACAATAAACCTAAGACATTATTTAATTAGAAAAGCTTTTAATTGCTTTTTCTGCATGACATATTATGAACACTATTGTTTTCAGAAAATGTTTTTTCGATGAATAATAAAATTTTACAAGAACTGTTTTAATTTTAAAAAAAATTAATTATAATAATATTTTTAAATAATCTTTTAAAATTATGTATGCATTTAGAGCTTTTCATAATCATAAATGGAAAACCTTACTACAATTCAGTGACACCCAGTATTTAAAAAAAAATTGAATTATTTTTCTGTGTATTAACGTGCCGATTTTTGTAAATACGGATGCCTATGCCCGAAATTATCAGAAAATAAGAACGATATCTATAGTAAATTTAAAATTCACCGTTAATTTTCTAACATTTCCTCCACAAGCATCTTCGTAAGTAAAACTATAAAGCGAAAATAATTAAAATTCAATAAAATATTATACTACTGTGAATATCTTCTTAAATTTTTAAGATTACTGGCTAGTTAAAAAATTATATAAAAAGGCGCTCACGTTATGATCTTCAAGTAATTTTTACAGTTATAATAAAATAGATTATGTATGGATGTTTTGAAAAGAAAAAAAAATAGAGAAAAATTAATTTTTTTATTTATTTCGAAAATTAATGCAGTGGAGAAAAAACAGGGCGCCATAACAATTTAATGTTTACTGACTTATATATATATATATATATATATATATATATATATATATATATATATATATATATATATATATGAGAAATTGTTGTGAGGATTTGAGATAATCATAATTAAGTAATTCATCGAGTTTTAGAAGAAACCTCAACAGAATGCAGAAACCACTGGACGGCCGTTTCGTCCTATATATATATGGATTCAACCCTAAGCAAGGCGATAATGCCACTACAAAGCAATGGTCTTCTGGGAGTGAAATAGAATTCAAAGATTTTAGAATGAAATGGAAACTCAATCCTAAACAGGAAAGAAGAGATAAACTTCTACTCCTGTTCAAAAAACCGGGGAGGACCGTGAATTGGACGAAAGCGGAACCCATCTATGCTCGTTGAAGGGTAACAAGTAAATAATAAATAAAATTTCAGAGTTTATGCGGAGTCGTTAGATGTATAGAGTTGAAGTAGACTCAAGAAGGAACCGGAAATCCAGTCCTAAACAGAAAACAAGGGATAAACCCCGACACTTGTTTAAATACTGGGGAGGAGTGTGAACCGGACAATAGGCGAACCTGTGATTTGACCAATATTTACTTATCCCCAAACCAAGTAAACACTTATAGACTTAAATCCAAATGAATAATATTTACCTGTTCCTAAAGCACGTAAATGTTTATAGATTCAAATATAATCGATCAATATTTACCTATCGTTGATAGTAAATGCTTATACTTGAAGTGAAGAGACTACATCGATTGAATAGCTGCATCTTGCGCAAGGAAAGCTGGGTCTCTGTACCGCGCCAGAAAATTCCTACCATTCGGCCGTGCATTGAATACTGTTGCCATATCTGGTCTGCTGCTCCTGCTATTCATCTCGAGTCTCTTGACAAAATCCAAAGAAGGATCCACAATGTAATTGATCCTGACTTGGCGTCTCGACTTCAGTCACTTTCACACTGATGCAGTGTAGCTTCTCTCTGTCTTTTCTACAAATATTTCCGAGTTTTTTTTCTCTGGTGCCTCAACTACATGGATTTAAGAATGTTACCAGATTGGCAATTAGGTCTCCTCACCCGTTTACTGTTGAAATAGCTAAATGAAACCGTCACTTCTTCTCCAACAGTTTCTTTTCTCCCACTTCTCGCCTGTGGAACGCCCTTTCATTTACTTCTTTGATAATTTCAGTCTTCAAAAATTTAAATGTAACGTCATCGCCATCTTTTATCTTTTTGAATCCCGTTCATCTTTTGTCCTTTCCTCAATCCTCCCCATTTTCAATCTTTTCTCTCACTCTCACTCCTTGTACCCCCCCCCCGCACTAGTAGCATTCCCGCCTTGCTTGGGGTGAAATGATAAAAAATATATAAACGACCAATATTCGTATACAGATTAATATATAATCAACCAATATTTACCTATCTCTGAATCAAGTATTTATAGACTGTAATATAATTGACCTTCTCCTGACCTAAGTAGATTAAATACTATTAATATATTATAAAATCAAGTATAATAAACATACAAAAAACGGATTTCAACACGAAATAACCCAACTAGAACTGACATGTTATAAAATCAATCAACCCAACACAAATCCCAAACATTTTTCTCTTTTCTAGAAATTCTTTTGGCAAGATATTATATGATTAGACATCAGAGGCATTTCCAATGTAATGATTAGAAAGCATATCTCACTAGGTCAATTAAGACTGATTAGTGAGTTCGATCTTTGCTGTCTTCTCTATATTTTCGGATTTGTGCCACATGTTAGCTGTTCTTAGTAAATCACTATATGATTAGACGTTTGTTATTTGAATAATTCCTAGAGGATCACTATTCCTACCCATTCAGGTTTCTTTTCTTTTCTTTATTTATTTGCAACATCCACATTAAATAATTGACAGTTGTATCTTTGTCTATGAAGATGTTTTAATTTTTCTGTGTTGCTTTTATCATCGGCACTGATCAGCACATAAACTGAAACATGAAATGACTCGAAAACCAAACGAGTTACATTCCATCATCGCCGATAGATGCAGAACTACCACCGGTCACAATGAATGGATGTCCCGTCGGAGAGGCATCGAGAGACTATTGGGAGTTTAAACTCACCCTGACATCAAGTGGAACACTTATATATGATCTGTCACTAAAGATACAGGAAAAATGGTCAGTTCCCTGTGCTGCTCCGGTAAGTACCTGGCACCTCCTGCCTTTACAAAAGCCAGATCAGACCGAAAATGAAGTATTGCTATCATATTTGGATAGGAGCTGCCCACTTCTTACTTTCCAGTCTCAATAGAGTCCAAAAGCGCCTTGTGTCCTTGTGGATGATAAATTATTTTACATCCTGCAACTGCTCTCTCACAGTCGGGATGTTGTAGACCTCTCACTATTCTGTCGCTACTTCCATTGAAAGTGCTCGGACGAACTGCATTCCTTGATTTCACCAGTTCTAACCTTCACGGCTAGGACATGCCATACCCCCAACCATATTGTAACAAATCAGCCTAATTCCCTCCGTTTTCCATCGGCGAGAAGTTCCATTCGAACAGCTTTTTCCCGTGAACCACTGCTCTATAGAACCAACTCCTAAGAGGATGTTACTCCGATCATTACAATCTTAACCTGTTCACATCTAGGGTCAACTTTTACCTTCCTCACCTATTCGCATAAATGGCGTCTTGCACTGTAACTCTCCACCTCGAGTGAACCCCGGGCCTTGTATAGGGTAAACCTTACTATATATATATATATATATATATATATATATATATATATATATATATATATATATATATATATAATATATATAACAAAAAGTCAAGTTTGATGAAAAAGAACCAACATGGAAGTGTCTGTTTAATTCTTTTCGAATAAGGTGTTGAGTTGCTCGAAGTCGTGGATAAACTTTTCATATTGTATTTGTTCAAGTAATTTTGACTGTCCCAGTCATTTTCAAGAACCAATGTGGTGTCTGTGTGGTAAGCAGAATTTCTTTGTCTACATTCTGGTAGACTATTTCAAACTCCCAGCCAAACTATTATGTAGAAGAACTAATCTGAAAAAAATATGCTAAAGACAGCAGGTAATTACTCCACTCTCTGTCCATGGCAATTCACAGATAATAACGAAATGTGTGGAGTTTAAATTCCAGCCTGGCCTGTTGTATTCACTTTCGCACAAATACCTGTGAGAAAGGCATAGATCCATCTCTTCCCCTCCTAGCTATGGATTAAACGATAGGGTAGACAGGCATCTCTAGCTTTAGGTTCCAGCCAGTCTCGAAGAATGCTTATTCTGAATTAAAAAAATGTCACAGAAAGCAAGAGGAAACCACTCCAAAATCTTTCCATTACATTACCGAAGAGGCTATGGAAATTCATAGATATGAAAGTAAAGATGGGGAGAGCCATGGCCACCTAAGTCTTGAAGGGATATCGTATTAAGAATGGGGGGAAATTGCAGTTATGGGTTAAATAACTAGATAGACTGAGATCCTTTGATTTTGTCCGGTTTAGGCGGATTCCAGGGAATTAAAAAATGGCAGAAAGCGCAATGGGAAACCATTTCAAATATAATTCTTGAGATTTCATTGAAATTCACAGATATTAAAATCAATGGAAGCTGTGAAGAGCCATGATCACCTACATTCTGAAGTTACATGGCATTGAAAAATATATGTAGATGTACACAGATATAAATAGACTGAAACATATATATATATATATATATATATATATATATATATATATTAGGCAGCAACCCTTCTTTTATGCAAGTTTCATTAAAAACGACAGACAAGGTATTACATTTAAGTTTTTTATTTAATGTTTCTTGTGTACGAACAAGAGCTTTCTTTGCTGGACAAAGGGTGTGTAAGAACTGTCCAAATGTTTTATTTTTCCGAGCGCTTTCGGCTATACCTTTAGCCATTATCAAGGATGATTTGATTTTTCAGCTTAATTGAGTGTATGCATTATGTGTATGTCTTAGTGTATGGTAGGGATGTTTTTAATTTCCGAATACGGTTTAGCACGTTGTGGCTTTGTTCGTAGTTAATATTGTTGAGGGTAGGCTTTTTCTTTTTTATTAGTAAAGCCTCCATTATTTTTAACCTTTTTTTACAGGTGGAAGCAATTAATATATTTGTGTTTTCTACTAGTATATTTCTAATGGAGTCTGGTAAATTTTTGTGTGTGTTTAAATGGGTTCTAATGGAGCTGTGATCGGATAGGTGTAACGTAAGACGTCTAGATAAGCATGTAGTTGTGTAACCGATGTAATTATTTATGAGTCCGTTTTCGTTACGAACACAGTTCCTTAAGGGGCATTTGAACTCATAGATAATGTTCGTTCTTTGCAATTTTGACTTAGCAGGTGTGTTGTTATTTTTGAGGATGAGGTTAGCTGTCTTAAATTTTTTATAATAGATAATTAATTTGATTTTTTTATTTGGGTCGATATATATATATATATATATATATATATATATATATATATATATATATATATGGATAGATAGATATAGACAAATAAGACGAGTAAACATCTCTGCCGGTTTGCCTACTAACATGTCATATGCATATCTTTCTTTAAGAGTTTAGCTGCATGTGTGTTGATCTTAAATTTCTGTGGGTGGGGTCATTCATTTGAGGAGGAACGCAGGTGTTCACTTTAGGGTTAATAGATTAAGATTGCTACACTGGATATTTTGATATTTATACAGCTGTACACATTTTTCTTGTGTAGGTGTATATTTGTATAAACAAGTGTGCGTAATGAATACACACGTATTCATCATCATAAATGTCAACACACACACACGCACACGTACACGGCATATTTAGGCAGCAAAAATTCATTCAAACATGTCTGGTTGAAAAAAAAAACGACAAATTCTGCCTGTTTAGTATTACTGTTTACTTGTATTTTTCCAATTTTCAAATAAAAAAGTAATTATTTTATCGCTGTCGGAAAGTGCAATTTTTTTCTTTAATGAACACGAACATTCAGGCCGGTAGAGGAAAATGAATATATATATATATATATATATATATATATATATATATATATATATATATACTGTTTGATAAATAAACGGATCTCCTACTGAAATACTCACTAAAAATCATGTTTATAGTGATAAACAATATATCGGATTTATAAAAATTGCATTCTAAAAAAAATTCTCTTTGTTTACGTTTGGATACGAAACTGTGTAAACATGAAAAAAGCCCGAAATTTGGCCTCAACTGACCGACTGCTCTTCGAGATCAATTAGGTTAAGGCGTTGTCGGGCTTAAAGGTAGCTCCCTCTGTCCTGAGGTTCACAATCCTGCCGGAGAGTGCAAATTTTTCTTTTAATAAGATTTCTTGAACATTCAGGCCGGTAGATGAAAATAAATAAATATACTGTTTAGTAAATAACTGGAGCACCTAATCAAATATGAGTAACCACTAAAAGTAATGTTTAAAATTATATATATATATATATATATATATATATACTACAGATTAAAAGTTTGGGACCACCCTAGGTGATTACCAACGGTGGCCCCAAATTTGAAAATTGGCCCCAGACGTTTTGTACTTTAAATAAGAAAAATTATTATAAATGGTTAAAAAATGAAAGACCTGATTTTTTATTAGAAATTTTATTATGTCAAAAAGATTTTTATTAAATTTTTCTCTCGTCAAAATAGCCTCCTTCAGCTTTGATTACTGCAGCACAATGTTTTGGTATTCGTTGCAAAAAGTTTCCCAAAGTATAAATTTGATAGTTGATTTCATTCTTTTTTCAATGACTCTTAAGAGCTCTTTTTTTATTTTTTTCCGCTCTTCTGTCAAATTCATCTCATGCTAATTCTGGGGTGGGGGTGGCTTCAAACTTTTGAAAATATATATATATCAAATTTTGGAAGTTGTTGAAGCAGCCAATATTAAATGAGGTTTCTTTCTGCATAGGGTATTGTATATTGAAATGCGTATAAGAAATTTAAAACACGCATGAAAAATCGAATTTGACCATTTAAATGAGGTCAAATTGTGTGTCTTGGAATTGGTTCCAGCAAACGTGAGGACGCCAGAATTAACCAAAAACAATTGCATAAACACACACAAAACACAATCCTTGAAAACAAATGTAGCAACATTCGAAAGTACTCAGAGAGAACTGACTGAGTTCATTTGTGTAAAAAGGGGAGACCCCTCAACACTATCTATCTACCTATCTATCTATGATAGCTGGCCACTCGTATTCGAGGATATCTGTCTCCTAGGGCGGCTAGCCACTCCGTGCTCAGGAGCATTTGTGTATATTCCATACCAACAGAGTGGGTTTGGAATAAACTATGCAACTATACTGAGCAGACCTTAGTTACAGTTTCTGGGAAAGAGCGTGTTATCTAGCGTGATCAATAATTTGAACAAGGCTCGGCCACTTTGTGCTAGCACAGCTATCGACGGCTCCCAAGGGTTCTGTCTACCCAGTTTCACTCACAAGGCATGGGTCGACCCGTGGTATGTTTTTTTTCAGGTTCTTTCCAAAGGTGCCGCACGCTGGGATCGACCAGGAAGAAGTCTCCTTACTGGCAAACCGACCATTGTGAGATTCAAACCCGGGTCTCATGGTCAGAAAGTGTATGTTCTAACCACTCGGCCACGTGCACCCCCCCATATATATATATATATATATATATATATATATATATATATATATATATATATATATATATATATATATATATATATATATATATATGTCAGTACAATGAATTTCCTCTCGTGTCATCCACGATTTCAAGACGAAAACAGTAAATAAGTAGTTTAACGATTAAACGTTGACTTTTACAGGTTTTTCTTTTTTTTTACTAAGCAAATTAACAACTGCTCGTCATGTCATATGTATTACACACACACAGACACACACACACACACACACACACACACACACACACACACACACACACACACACACACACACACACACACACACACACACACACCGCCCTCCTGAATCGCTTTTGTAACGCTTTTGCGACTGTAGTGTTAATCTTCTTTCCAAATATCTTTATTTAACTGTCGCATTACATGCGGACTTTTTTTTCTCTCGTCTTTATTGATTTGCCGTCCTATGCAAAGGGCAAAAATTGTCTAAAATTGGCCGGCAATCAAACCACATTCATTGAAACTTTATATTCTGGGAACATATCAACATTTTGCTAAGGTGACGCTGCCATTTTATTATTCACAGCAATACTTTCTTTAATATAAATACCGACACAACGGGAAGCCGTATTGGTAGATTTGAAAAAAAGCAGACAGACATTTCAAGAGCGTTTCCTGTTGCTTTGCTGATGTAAATAAATGAATGAATTAATTGCCTGCCTGCCTTGAAAATCAGAATATACAATGTTGATTTTACTTTGGCTTCAACACAATCCGCAAGGTAAATATCTTCAGTGCATGACAACCTATAAAATCCAAAGAATCTGTAATGTCATCGGTCTTGACCTGGCATCTCGGCTTCAGTCACTTTTCCACCACCATAACGTAGTTTCTGTGTACCTTTACTATAAATATTTTCATGGTAATTGTTCGCTTAAATTCAAAAACTCTAGGTACCAAAGCGAAAAGTTCATCCGAACAATCACCATGATAGACACCGAGGGGCAACCTTAGGGCGGTGGGAAAGTGCCTAAAGCCGAGATGCCAGATCAGGACCAATAATATTACTGATTATTCTTTGGATTTTATCAAGGAGGTTCAGGAAAATAGCAGGGGAACCGGACTATATATAGCAGCAATATTCTAAGCATCGACGAATAGTAGACTTATAGATACGTAGATATTGCTTAATAATAACTGACCAATTCAACGAACTTGATTCAGTCAGTCACGTTAAACACGTATGAGCGATCATGTTTCTTTCGATTCATGCCTGACGAGGCAGAAGATTTTCCTGCAGGAGGTTGCCTTTTCTTTTGCCATTCAAGGCTATAGGACCCATTCTCTCCTGCTATTCAACCCATAGCTTGGGGGAGATGTAAGAAGAGAAAGATTCATGCCTTTCCCAAGAGTATTTGAGCGTAAATAATGAATGAAGGTAATACACAAGATCCGTTATGTTTCGATAGCATTAATGTTACAATAAAGCAATTTTCCCCGAAAATACGAAAGTAAATTTTGAAACGGAAATTAGAAGACACACTGAATGAGTAAAACATTCGATTCATTTCTCATCTTTACTATCGTGAAAAACTAAATATTTTAACGAAATATAAGTACGGCATTGAAATTTTAATAGATCGCATTGTACAACTTTAAAATAAAATATAGAGATGGTTTTACTATGGGATCGTATTATACTCAAGGATACAATTTAATCCCTGTTTTTAACTTAAGAAACTCGGGGCACTATTATACTCAAGTCTCATTATATAGAGTGTCCTTAAAGTCTAGACACATAGACAAAAATGCAGATTTTCAAGAAATGAAATTTTCAACAACATTTTATTGAATTGGAATATTAACAAATGACATCTTCAAAATGATTTCCAACATTTGTGATGCAAAGTTTTTGAAAAATTCACGTGAACCCGATGCAGAATCTTCACATTGCCGACAATTTTACCACATTCCCTTTTTATGCGTTCAAACAAATATGTTGCATCTGTGATGTTCATTGAGTACACCTTCTCCTTTAGAAGACAAAGAAGACAATTCTTTCTTCTTTCGACAAAACCATGTTTAATCTGTGGCGGTAAAAAGAAATATATTTAATGAGATTTCCTATGTGTCTAGACTTTAGGGAACAACACCCTGTACACAAAAAAAAACACGGTATTAAATTATTACAAAAAAGATAATTTCTTAAGTTGAAACTTTAAAATTATTACATTAGTGAATAGAAGCATTTATTGATTTATTTCCAGTTTGATGCAATCCTCAATGGCTTCATTTCTGGTGCAACTTTCATTTGAAATAACGTGTCATTGTGCATACAAACATCGATTGATTGATAATGAACATTAAGAGACATTGTACCTTACTGTTTAAGCTAAATCCATCATGGCGCTCGACGGATCAATAATTCATTGCAGCAAAGCAGATTTTTAATGCAGCATTGTGTAAACATGAAATGAAAGCAGCGTTTGGATGCAAATACATTCTAAGCTCGCTTAATCAATTCTATTTATACAAGGCTCATGAGTAACTCAGGGTAGAGGGCTACCAAATGAGGTGTGTGGCATGAACATAAGAGGGTATATAAAGAAGTGAATACATGGAAGTTAGATAGCGATTGGCCCTAGACTTGAAAATATTCAGAGAAGCATCCACGTGGGACTTTGTTCCACAAAATAACAGTTCTCGTAAGAAATAATCTGTGTGGGTGAAACTTCCTCCTTATAAATGGAATACGTAGGAGATGTTAAAGATTCGACTCCGTGGACAGAGGACAGAGGACAGCGAGTCCTGTCTATAAAGATTGGAACAGGTGGAAGTATCTGAGATTACCTGCATCTGAATTAGGTACATTTTTTGTTATGGTCCAGGTTAGGACCAAGGAAGTACAACACGAACACAAGAGTAGAAATAACGAAGATATATTACAAGGAATAATAATACAAGATGTAGAAGGTGTTAGTATGACTGTCAGTCTGCTTTGGAGTGAACTACTATCGGCTCGACTCGATTCGTCCCTCTCTCTTGAGAGGCGTAATATACATAGTGTTAGGAAGTGTTCATTCTGTAGTTATAGGTAAGGACCCATAACATTTCTCAAACAAAATGACGAAGCACCAATCAATTTTTTGAGAAAGTCTTCTTAGTAGGGCCGTGAACTTTTCACCACTCTCTTATATGTTTACAGACGCGCTCATAGACACACATATATCATATGTGTGTATATGTGTGCGTGTGTGTATGTGTGTGTGAATGTACGTGTTGTTAAAATCTATTATATTTTATTTGGAACAGTGTTCAGAATCGGAGGTAGAGTGTTTGTAGATATAGATATAAAATATAAATTTTCTTTCTTTCTTTCTTTCTTTAACGTAATATTTATAAGTCCAGCAGCTGCAACATGTCCATAAAAGTTTAGTCGAAGAGCGCCCTGTGCATATCAATAGGAAAATGATCTCCTCCATCACAACGCATTACAAGGCTTTGACGAGGAAACCTTTTTTCTTTTTCTTTTTACATCACAACCTGCAGAATTTTACACAAAATTTCTAAAAGTGCTCATTATCAAAAATAGAACGTGCGAATATAAAATATAAAATTGGACACTGAGATCAAAAACCGTGTAGCAGCAGGTGTTTGGTGCTTGAACGCCATCTTCAGGCCTGACGATTGAGTTCAAGCATGAAACAGATTTTGTTTTGACCTGGGTATCCACTTATATATATATATATATATATATATATATATATATATATATATATATATATATATTGGTCTGATTAAATAATTTACAAACATTACATCTGTTTATTTTTAGCACAATCCTTTCATATTCACGGATATTTTTCTGTGTATTACAATCAATGTTACATTGCATTTTTTGCATCACTTGATTATAATACACAGAAAAATATGCGTGAATATGAAAGGATTGTGCTAAAAATAAGCAGACGTAATGTTTGCCTAAAAGAGAATTTGATGCATAAATACACACAGGCACACACACACACACACATATATATATATATATATATATGTGTGTGTGTGTGTGTGTGTGTGTGTGTGTGTGTGTTACAACAGTAACTTTTTAAAAAAGGATTTTTTATCCGACATTATTTCTTATAATAAAAGCTATTTTTTGAGAGTACACGTGTTTGTGTTGCTATCCCTGTTTTGTATTTTTTAAACAGTGAAAATAATGTCAACCGGCCTAGATTGTGAAATCCTACTAAAGAAAAATTGTGACTCACACAAGAATCCAATCTGAATCCCTTTTCCCATTAGGAAAATCTCTTTTTGACCCACAGTGTGTCTCTACCAGTTCGGCCACGGAGCCAGCCTGACAGAGTAAAGTTTGAATTACCTGTATTAACGTTGGGATTCCCGAAATGAAATGGCACCTAGATATATATATATATATATATATATATATATATATTATTTGAATTCAGAATTTCTTTTTTATTGATTGCCCTACCAAGGCTAGAGAACCAAATGAGAAGAAGCGATGAATTTATTTCTTTCCGAAGGGCAAATCATGCGAAGGAAACACAAAATCTGTAGCCAGATTTTGAACTCGGTTCGACGAGTTTATTTTTCACACCGGTAACCGTTAAGCCACCCAGACATTCAATGATGATTTTAATGTGCAAAGGGGGCAGTTTCATGGATTTTGCTGGGGGGGGGGGGGGTGTGTAATAATAGATTCTAGAATAATATCTGTATAAAAGTGGAAATTAAAAGACAACGTGAGAAATTTATTCAACAGCGCATTTCGTTCCTTCGTCGGCTTCCTCCTCAGGTTGGAATGTGAGATAAAAAAAAGGGTAGGAGAAAATAATGTTGGAATATGAAGAATCTATGAAGATCCTTATCGAATGATACGGCCAGAGGGTGGATTTTGTATTGAAGTCACTAATGTCAACTGAATTTGTAATTCTAAGTAGATGATTGATAGTTTTTACGGTTTATTGACCGTTTGTAGATTATTTAAACTCTAAACATATTTTTTGCATAGATTGTAAATTTTGTATTTTTTTGTCAGTGAATATTGCATTAACAATTTTTTTGAGAATAACAATGATTTTTCCACATGCAAGTCAAACTATTTAACCCATAGCTGGGGGAAGGAGATGGATTCATACATTTCCTAGGAGTACTTGCGCATAAGTGGATATAACGAATCCGACTGAAATTCTAACTCATCCCTCCGATTTCTCATTCTGAGACGCTATCCATACACCACCCGCACATCCCCGCCTCGAGGAAATCTTTGGTTTTTGTTTTTTCTTATTGATTCGTATGCCGCATAGTGCTATTAATTTTTTTCGCGATTATGGATGATATTGTATATGAGTCCTGTCTGAGGATGACCGTATAGAATTGTGAGATCAGCACACTTTCAATACATTTTCTTCTTAATAATCCTTTTCTCTTCAATCTGAAGGAGATTTTTTAGGTCGAAATTTTGATCAGATGTATTACGATGAGCTACTAATGCGCTTCAAGTGTTCTTCTGCAACAGATTCCTGTGATGCTCATATCATTTTTTAAAAAGATTTCTGGATGTTTTTGCTGATGTCTATCATTGGGACTTTTGGGTAATTTATTTTATATATTGTGGTTTATTGCTATTCCGTTTAGTGCTAACTATATCGAATACCTCAATAGCATTGTTATAAAACAACGTGCACAAAATTCTCAGTAGCATATATCGGTGAAACGTCTAGAATACATTTAAAGATCTATTGCGGAACAATATTTATAATCGTAAAAGCAATTTAGTAGCATGATTGGCTCTTTGACAGGTTGAAAGGTGATAGAGATATTTCGTGCGAAGGGATTCCACAACAAATATTCACGTTTGTGCTTGTAAAATCAACCATATGAAGTCTAAAACTGGACTGTCCGATGATTCAGCCTTGATATTTGTGCAATGCCAAATATCAATACTTGCAAAACTCGCCCCTTTTCTGTTTCCATCAAACATTATTGTTAAAAAACGGCAGATCGATTTAGATGTTTGTCAGATCGATACACGCAACAGGATTGGTTCGTAAAGAAAGTCAATACAAGAGAGGCAATGTAGAAATTGTGTCCAGACACACAGCCCCTTTTTTAACGCGACGCCGGCCATTGGAGAGTTCCTCATTGTTTAGCCAGATGTTAAACACAGAACAATTTTAGTTACGTGACATCGAAGAAAAATGGATCAATAAACAATTTTCTGCCTAGAAGTACAAATTTGTTCAGAATTATTGTTCTTACATCTATGTTCTCAGAGTTTTTCAAAGGGCAACTAAAATGATGACTGTCCATTATCTATCTATCTATCTATCTATCTATCTATCTATCTATCTATCTATCTATCTATCTATCTCAGTCTGTTCATTATCTATCTATCTATCTATCTATCTATCTATCTATCTATCTATCTATCTATCTATCTATCTATCTATCTCAGTCTGTCCATTATCTATCTATCTATCTATCTATCTATCTATCTATCTATCTATCTATCTCAGTCTGTCCATTATCTATCTATCTATCTATCTATCTATCTATCTATCTATCTATCTATCTCAGTCTGTTCATTATCTATCTATCTATCTATCTATCTATCTATCTATCTATCTATCTATCTATCTATCTATCTATCTCAGTCTGTTCATTATCTATCTATCTATCTATCTATCTATCTATCTATCTATCTATCTATCTATCTATCTATCTATCTATCTATCTCAGTGTGTTCGTTATCACGTAAAAATAATGCTTTGTATTTTCTATATTTGTACAAAATCAGGATGACTATTTACAAAAAATATATAAATGCAAGACCTTTTGAATAATATCTTTACTGAGCACGTAACACCTGGAAAGTAATCTATGAACGAAGGTATTACTGTAACGATCAATAAATAAAAAAAAAAACTGGCGCCAACTTAGACTTAGACTTTGCTGGCCTGGGGAACCCCTACCCAGGGCAGATGAAGTCATTTATAACAACTGCACATAACCTAGGATCCTTCCGAGTGCTTTCTGAAATTTTCCTTTTGTGGTAAGTCATGTCAGCACCTGAAAAATCTTCGGATTTTGGAAGTTTTCGGATTTGGGAATTTCGGATAAAGGATACTCAACCTATATATATATATATATATATATATATATATATATATATATATATATATATATATATATATATATATATACGGTGATGAGATAATTCATTATTATTTATATTAACATTATCTACGAGAAGAAGTGCTAATAATGTGTTTCAGGTGAAAGTTAAGTAACACTAGTAATTTCTTTGCGTAATGGACCCTGAAGATGTCAGATTGACCAAAGTGGATTCGAAAGCCCAACTTTAGCATGGCCGAGATATCATCAGTTTTGAGTAAAATAGAGTAAAAAGAATAAGGCCTAAGAAATCTTGACCGAGATATAAAAGAAGTTCTCATTCAATAAATTTACCATGATCAGAGATCAATACATGAACGTATATATATATATATATATATATATATATATATATATATATATATATATATATATATATATATATATATATATTCAGGCACATGTGTCCAATTGAGTTTAAAGTATCTTGGTTGAATCGATAAATATTTCCAAAACAATATATGATTACATTAGATTGCTGCCAGCTGCCTCTGTATTTTGCTTTGTATTTTTGTTTAATAATGTTCACGCAATAAAAGGCGAGAGTGCCACTCAAGGAAGAGGAATAATGAATGTCATAGGCGGTGGTAGAAAGTGAAGGTTATACACCTTTGTACAAATTAATTGAAACAGAACGCTTAATTCCGTTATTATTTACTTTTTTCGTATTTTTCCAATGAAACATGACCCAGTACACATGTTAGTACTTCGTATGTCCATTCCACGAAGTATTTCCTTGCAGATTGATCACAGATTCTCAATTGGATTTAAATCAGGAGAGTTTCCGAGCCAGTTGATAGTACTTTGAATTGATCACTGGTAAGGTTTGCCAGTGTGTATGTGCAGCGTTACAATTTTCGGACGCTTCTTTGGAGTAACGTCCATCACAGACAATGGCTGTACGACAACTAATCGACAGTAGAGACAATAGTGTCTGAGCGTGATGAAAATCTGATGCAATCACGGAAGAAACAATATTTTTCAAGGCCAAACAAATTTCATTATACACCCCAAAAATAGATTCATATTACTGCACACCACTGCAAATGACCTAATCTGATGAAAAAATAGAAATCGATTACATCGTCACTCCAGTGGGTCTAAAACTGACTGTATGGCGAAATAATGGAAAAGGTTGTTTTAATTAATTTGCACAAGGGTGTATATAAGGATATATAAGGACTGAAACCTGATTGAGGTTAATATTGTAGTATTCAGAGCAGCGTCCACGCGTGTGTCGGTTCCACAGAACTGCAGTTCTAGGGAAAACGCCGTCTGAGCAGAAATTCCTCTTTACAATTGGAATCCTAAGAAAATGTAGGTGATTCGACTCTGAATGTAGCATGGTATGTGCTGCATACCTATGAACACTAATGTGTATGTCTCAATCCTCATAAATACGTTGGGCACTATTGTAAGAGGTGTTATATGCTGTCTAAGTAGTCCACCACTAGCAGTGGTTTACCTAATTCACGCCGCTGGCGAGTATTGTATTTTATTGATGTTATAAAGATTACCATTTCATTTCCAACCTCCGTTTTGCTTATTCCTCATTCAGTAAAACTTTCTAGGTTAGTAAAACTTTTTAGGTATGTTGTAGCTTTAAAATGTCTGGACTAAAGAATGTAGCGCTTATCTGAACCTTATGCTATGGAAATAGCGACAGAGTAGCAATAGTCTTGCAATGATGCGACTGTTGCGAGGGTGGGGTGGAGACTGTAGAATGGAAAATAGGTCACCCTCCACAAGACCATGTCAATGATTTTGAACTCTATCCAGGTCGTATATAAACACGTACATGTGTGTGCAAGTGTATACTTTTAAGCATATCTTTATGTGTAGGAGTAATTATATAGTAATCATAGATTATATGTTCTCGTGCGAATATAATTATATCGATATATGAATATACACATAAACACGTACAATTATATGACGCATACGAGGGGAGAGGAGCTGAAAAGTTCATAGGCTGACTATGAAGGATTGGTGCCAGAGATATGAAATCTTGCATGTAAATTTCAACCCTGATTATTAATAACTGCGTTATTTCTTTCCAGGTAAACTGACATCTGGCTGTTGAAAGAAGATTTTAAAAGTGACAACTATCGACTTCAATTGAAAATGGACCCAATTTGGCATCGTGGTACTAAGAAGTATCTACAGCAAAAGAGATTAGCCCCAAGGGCATTAATGCCGCCATAGTTGCTAAATCACACCCTAGCTTTATCACTAGTGAAAAAGTGGGCAGCTGAATTTAGGAGGTGAAGGGAGAGTCTTGAAAATCCAAAGTCTGGACGTCCTGTGACTGCAACTACCGAAGAAAGCATTGATCGTGTTCACATAGGCAATTGACTATAAATCATATAGTCAATGCGATTAGCATGTCCGCAAGAGAGTTCAGAATATACTGCGCGAATAACTTGGCATGATGAAGATTTCTGTTCGATGGTCGCCATGTCTTCTGACACCTGATCAAAAGCACATTACATCACGGGAAAATCTAACATTGTTTGAGGGAGATTCAACTGGTTTATTAATGCAAGATGATTACTGGGCTCATCACTTTGAGCCAGGGACACACAGACAATCTATGCAGTGGGGACACTCCTTTCTCACCTGCTCTAAAGAAGGCCACAATCGTTTTCAGGGAAAGTGATGACCTCGGTTCTTTGGGATGCAAGAGGTATTGTGTTTTGAAAAGGGCCACATCATCAATAGAGAGTCCTATGCTAACTTGCTGAGGAAGTTACGAAAGGCTATCAAGATCAAATGCCCAGGAAAACTGACAAAAGAAGTCTTGTTTTATCAAGACTATGCTCCAGCATACAAGACCTTGGTTTCAATGGCTACATTGCGTGACTGTAACTTTGAACTGGTTGATAACCATCCCTATTATTCTGATTTGACGATCATCTGTTCCCCAACATGAAAAACACTTGACTGGGGACCAGTATCGCAGTGATGATGACATTATATCCGCTGTTCATGACTTTTAGATGTCAGTTTACATGGAAAGAAGCAATGCAGTTATTAATAAGAAGAGCTGAAATAAATGCCTGCAAGATTTCACAGCTTTAGCATCACTCCTTCATAGTCAGCCTATGAACTTTTCAGCCCACCCCCGTACCTGGAAAGAAACAATGCAGTTATTAATAAGAAGAGTTGAAATGAATGCAGGCAAGACTTCACAGCTCTAGCATCATTCCTTCATAGTCAGCCTATGAACTTTTCAGCCCATCCTTGTAGAAGAGAAAATAATAATATAATGTCAGCATGAATGTCCTTGTGGACTAAATCTTTTTTCTGCATGTACTTGATAATCCGCGATGCCATTT
The DNA here is from genome assembly GCA_964036315.1 of Acanthosepion esculentum. Lineage (NCBI taxonomy): Eukaryota > Metazoa > Mollusca > Cephalopoda > Sepiida > Sepiidae > Acanthosepion > Acanthosepion esculentum. Next base: position 73,171,186 of record OZ038506.1, read on the forward strand.
ATTTTCTATTTTCAAGAGAAGTCGATACTAGTTACTTTCGAAATCTTCTTTGAACAGTCAGATGTCAGTTTACCTGGAAAGAAACAATGCAGTTATTAATGAGTTGAAATGAATGCATGCAAGATCACACACACACACACACACACACACACACACACACACACACACACACACACACACACACACACACACACACACACACACACACACACACACACACACACACACACACACACACACACACACACACACACACACACACACCTGTTTAAATATGCAGACTACTTTTATTGTTGTTGCTATAAATTAAAATATTTACACAATAAACGCTAGATTGAAACTACTTTTGGAAGGTTGTGCTCAAGAATTTTATTTTTGAAATCGAAGATGTTTCGGATTAATTAAGAAATATTTTACTTAGACACACACACACACACACACACACATACACGCACACATACACAGAGGCGCATGTGATCACATACACATAAGGCGAGGGTGGGTGAGAGACCGTTTGTTTAAAATAAATGAATAACTCGACTAAGGAATTCTTACAATTTTCTATCCATTTCCAGCTGTTGTCATCTGGTTCCACAGTCAGTTAAAAAACATGTCACCGAATTTAAAAAAAAATATTTTATATCAATAACATTTTATCTTTTTTCCAATGAAACTTTAACCCTGAGAGAATTACTTAGAAAAACTCACACTCCGAAATGAGTAAAAATTCATTCATGAATACATCTAAGAAAAAAAAAATAATAGTGAAATAATATCTTTGCATTGTTTTCTCAAAACAAAACGATCATTTTAACACTAATTTAGCGCAAACGTATTAGAATTCATACGAGGATTAATTATCAACAGATGTAACCGTAACAACATACGCTACGCAGCTGTTACTGTAAATGGAACATTCGGAATTAAAACTTAAAGAATTAAAGGCAATCTATCCGAGGAAAACATGAAGAAATTACCATTAATTGTAGATGGAATGCATAGTGGTGTGTAAAAGGGACAGCTCAAGATGTGAATTACACATTGGGGACGTGAAAATTAAAGAAATGTGGAATTTTACATACCTGAGCAGTGTGATAACGGACAATGGAAAATATGATATAGTAAGTATAGGAAAATATGATATAGTAGGCTTATAGGAATAGCGAAAGGAATATTTTTTAAACGGATAGAAAATAATATCAGAAATAAAGGACCAAATTTGTTGAACTGCTAAGTGATGCCTACTCTCCTATTTGGCAGTGGACAATGGATAATTTAATCACAAATGAAAACAGATTTGAAGTAATCAAGACGTGGATCTACCTATGAATATTAAACATGCAGCAAAGGAGGAAAGTTCTAAGCAGTGGAGGAACTACAAGGAAACTTCTGGTGAATATCAGAAAAAGACGGTTGAAATTTTGGGGCAACGTAATGAGGAAAGAAGGGTTGGGGAATTTAATACTGACAGGACACATCAACGGTAAGAGAAGCTAATGAAAGCAGTAGCATACACGAAATGGCTGGAGAAATTAGTGCCAAAAAGATTGATTGATTTGTATTTTAAAGCTTATCAACCTTTCGCAGGTTATTTAAAGCTAGACATTTTTTTTTAGATAATAATGATTTAGTGATATGTCTTACTAATTAACCCATATCAGGGGACGATAAGATTCATACCTTTTCCAAGGGTATTTGCGCGCTAGTAAATAAGCGAACCCAACTGAAATTGGAACTCGGCTCTTCGATTAACAATTCAGAGTCATTATCCATTACACCACCCGCACATCCAAGCTTACAGCAACTGGCTGGTAATCTTCAGCGGTATCACACGACTAGATACTGACCAGGATCGATGTTGCTTAACTTCAGTGTTCGTGCGGAAACTGGTGTTTCAACGGAAACCAGTGCCAATAAGAGAAAGAAGCGTAAAGATAGAAAATATAATGCCTAGAACAACAGATATAGGAAGCTGTGAAGGACCGTAATCATGCACGTCTTGAAAGCACTCGGTATATAGAGATGGATTCAAAGATGCAATAGCAGAATGAGATGATGCATTGTCGTGCATGAAGGCCATTTTGTACTACTTTAGGTTGCGGTCTAGCAGGTCATTTGCAGTTTAGCAGGTCATTTCCTTTTGCAGGTCATTTGCAGTTTTGCAGGTCATTTGCAGTTTAGTGTGCAGTCTACCTTCACTACAAAAACTTTATACTGCAGGATGATAAAAACAAATTGAATAATGTTGAATAATAATTTATCATTAATAAGATACGCTTCATCATACAAATCGAAATCATCAGAATCATAATAATAAAAAAAGGTTAAATAGTACATTATTAGTCATTAGTATGATGGAATTCATAGGTGCTACATAACTGATGCCGGATCCAGAACATTCGTCTAAGGAACATTCATCTGAGGAACACTGGTCTAAGAATATTAGCCTAAGGAACACTCGTCTTAAGAGTATATATCTAAGAAATATTTGTCTAGAGGGTCTTGTATTAATATACAAACAATGCATACCAATAAATGCTTATAAGTCAAATTTATCATCAGTAATTAACGTTTCTAGAAGTGTCTTAAATATTATTCTGTATTATAGTGAATATTAATAAAATTTAGTATTTTGTACATCAATGAAATGTTAATTTATTAAAAAATATTATTACATAAATCAATGGTCCTTAGACGTTTATTCCTTAGACAAATGTCCTTAGATGTTTATTCCATCGACCAATGGTCCTTACACTGGTATTCCTAAGACAATGTCCTTAGACGTGTATTCCATAGACCAATGTCCTTAGACGAATATTCTTTAGACAAATGTCCTTAGACAGGTTTCCCTTAGACCAATGTTTTAGACGAATCTTCCTAAATCCAACTGATACACACTTCGTATATCATTTAGGAATTCCCAAAACAAATTTGCTTCGTTTTTTCTCAGTACTTTCTAGCAAATGTGAGTTAGGTGTGACGGGAAAGGCTCAATACTAACGTCTCTCATTTTCTTTAAAATCCTTGTTTTTGGCATCCAACGACGATCGTTCAACCGCCTGTGTTGCTTCTGTCACTGAATCCACCGAATGAATCACCGAATGGTTCTGTCATGCCGGCCGTTCCACATAAAAATATCGACAGTCGGAACCGTGTCAAACGACAGTCAGAACCAAAGGTCAAACGTAAAAATAGTTAAACACCGGTAATAAATTCATACCATGAAATCTAGACCGTATGCTAAACGTCATTTCACACAGTAGACAACGGAAATTGCCGTAGGCCGCACGCAAAAGTAATACCTGCCATTTTTTGTTTTCAATGTGACTATCTTCTTAAGGCATTTTTGAAAATGGCCTTAAGAAAATTTATATGAAAACTGGTGGAAAGAAAAAAAAACAGCTAGGAAATTATCTTTGAGGTATGTTTTTCGTTAGGCCGATCGAGAAAGTCTTACTAACGAAAACAACAATTTCACTATTTCAACATTGACAACAATTTCACTATTTAAGAAAATTGAGAAACAAAACATGTCAACACAAACACATGTACCCACTAAAAATAAATTTTATAACAATAAGAACTATCTATCTATTTATTTATAGACATTTTTATGTTTAACATTCTTTTTATAGATACAAGTATTTTTTAAGTAAATGCTCTGTTTATAATAAACGGTATTAAATAACATTTACCAGCATGAATGTCCGAGAAATTTTAATAGAATTCGAACCTGTATCCTATACGGAACCGTCATATAGCCTGACGTGCCTTAACCGATTCGGCCACTAAGGATAGTTCGGTTGGCGAGGTCGAATTTACTGCTTATAAACTTCAATCTTCCATGAATCTTTCACGTACATTCATATCAGCTCATGGCGTATCAAATGTAAACAAAGGACGTCACACATTATGAAATGAACAAAGTCCGACAATCGGTTAAGCACGACAGGCTATATGACGGTTCCGTATAGGATACAGGTTCGATTCCTTTCGGAGGACGAATATTTTCTATGAAAATTTCTCGGACATTCAGGCCGGTAAATGTTATTTAATACTGTTTATTATAAACAGAGCATTTACTTAAATACTTGTATCTATAAAAAGAACGTTAAACATAAAAATGTCTTTAAATAATTTTCGGACTTTGTCCATTTCATAATGTGTGACTATCTATCTATGTAGCTAGCTAGCTAAGTAGATAGACAAAAATAAAATAATTAATCAACATTCCTCAATTTAATAAGATCGAAAATGCTCACTAAATAGAAATGGAAAGGTGGATGTGCATTTGTAGGATGTCTAATAATATCCGAAACAAAAGTGAAGATGGTGAAACAAAGTGGAAAATTTATTAACGACGCATTTCGCCGAGGCCGTAGGCTCTATTTGGTTACATCAGGTTAGAATGAAAAAAAAAACTGTATGTGAGGAAATGACTTGGGATCTCTGAGTATAAGTAGTGCCCATAAAACAAATTACATTAGATACCTTATCACCTCCAATGTACAGACTCAAGAGAGTGTCTGTCCGTCTGTTTGTTACATAAATAAAACAAAGAAATAAACAAATAAAGAAAGAAATAAACAAAAAGGCGGACAGGCAACTCTCATAAGTCCGAACAGGTGATAAGGTATCTAATTTAATTTGAATTTATAGTTACTATTTATCGTCAGAGATTCCAAGGCATGTTACCTGCAGACATCGGATGCCTGATCGTTCTGCTGCGCGACGCTCGTCCTCTCCAGATAATGTCAGTAAGATACAAGCAAACGGACGGACATTTAAATTCGAAAAACAAACTAAAATGAAGCCCTGCGTTCATGTCTAATAATTATGTTAATTTTATTTTTTTGCATCGTCGGCTTAACGCTACATCAGGTTGAAAAACCGGTTCCCGTAGGATCACTGAAGTTAAGCAACGTTGAACCTGGTCCTGAATTAGATGGATGACCACTTGGCAGTACCAGGTGCTGTAAGGTCGGATGTGTGGATAGTGTAAGCGGAATTGTTAACCGGAGAGGCGAGTTGTAAGAACCGTAAATATCCTTGGGAATATGTGAATCAACCTCTTCTCCAACAGCATTTAGTAGGACTTGTAAAACTAAGCTATTGTTATCTAAAAAACAAAACAAAATTCTTACATTTTAAAAATATTTTCTGGCTTTAAATAACCTGCAAAGGGTTGATAAGCCATAAAAAAACGAATCTAGCAAACAATCAAGCAAGCAAAACATCATTATCTCCATCCTCATCAGTGCCATGATGTGTGTGGTCATCGGATCACTTCACAGCTGCAAATCTAACCATCCCCCACTGCATGTTTCGGTTGCGTACCAGTATCTAACCAGCTCCCTCTACATGTCCACGTTGCGTACCAGTATCTAAACAGCTCCCTTCACATCTACCGGTTGCGTACCCCTTTCTAACCACCTCCCTCTACAGTTCTCGGTTGTGTACCAGTATCTAACCTGCTCCCTCTACAAGTCCCTGTTGCATACCAGTATTTAACCAGCTCCCTCTGCATGTCCCGCTTGCGTACCAGTATCTAACCAACTCCTTCTACGTGTCTCGGTTGCCTACGAGTACCTAACCAACTCCCTCTACATGTTCATGTTGCCTACCAGTATCTAACCAGCTACTTCTACATGTCCCGATTGCGGACCAGTATCGACCCAGCTCCTTCTACATGTCCCGATTGCGGACCAGTATCGACCCAGCTCCTTCTACATGTCCCGGTTGCGGACCAGTATCTAACCAGCTCCTAGTAGATGTCCCGGCTGCGTACCAATATCTATTCATCTCCTTCTACATGTCCCGGTTGCGTACCAGTATCTAAGTATCTGTGAAAGATCTTCCAATACACTTAAGAACGTTGTCTGCCCATTTTGACCTTCGTCTGAATTTTTTGTTTTCGAAAACTTGGAATCTTGTAGGCTGGCATAAGCGACATGTCATAAACGTTTCGCTATAAAGGATACGTTTTCTTTAAGTGCGAATTATATTTTTTATGTAGATGTCGTTTAAAAAGGAATAATTATTATTTAGCACTAATGCTAGACTGCCACCGACCGACCGATCCTTTTTGCTAATCGCCGCCAACTTACCGACCCCTTTTTCCCCACAGCTGAATGTTTTCACCGCTATATGGAGACGGTATCGCCCACTCTGGGAAACCCGCGTCTAGAGAAACCAGGTCACAAAAAGGGCCTCGCGTTCATACACATGTTAGCGATCATCACTAGCAAATCTACCCACGCGTCCGATTCTGATAATGAAGGGTTGAAGACATTTTAGAAACGTGAAGTGTCCAACACGAAGCGCGATATTTGAGAAGAATGCTCCAATTGCTTATATTACAATTTTGTATATCTTTGACATTTTGTCTTGAATAGAATGAACAATGGGTGTTAAATAAGAATAAAGATGATGTTTATGGTTTCGAGTCCCTGTGTATAACGCGTGGGCACCGCTGTGTTGGTAGACGCCGCTGTTTTTCCTTCGCGCTCTTTACAGTTCATTCTTTCATGTTCATCTCTCTCATTCAAGTTCGTATCGATCGATTTATCCATCTCAGGCGGTTGTCTTTCTCAGTCGCTAATTTTGTGAGATTGTTCAAGTCTATCAGATTCTCTTCACTTGTAAGTAACATAATATCTATCTATCTATCTATCTATCTATCTATCTATCTATCTAATTCTGTTCATGTCCATATATCTTTCTATTTCTGTTCATATCTATCTGTTTAGTTAGCTAGCTACCTCAGTCTGTTAACATTATGTTCCTTATCTATCTCAGTCGATTCCATATCTATCTATCTATCTATCTATCTATCTATCTATCTATCTATCTATCTATCTATCTATCAATTGCAGTAATTAAATATTATATAATACTATTATTAATACAATAATATTTATATGGTAATCAAAATCTGCTACTCAGAGTGTATCAAAAATACTTTTACAAACTTTGGAGGCGGGTTTCTGACACCAATGCAAGGACAAATGTCCATATAAATACCTGTCCACAAAACCTTCATTTTCGAGTTATTAATTAAAAAAAAACGTTTCCCGTAGATGGCGCTGTGTAGTCATGTAGACTAAATTCCATTTGTCATTCGTGTACATTTGTGGTTAGTATGTCTTCAGACATTACGTAATAATTCACTTGTCTTTGTTTCTAACGAAATTTTCCTCTTTTCTTAGAAAAGTAAAAAACTAAAACAAACCAAAAACAAACAAAAGAAAAGAAAAATTAATTTAAAAACAAAATAAAACAAAAATAACGAAGCAACAGACAATTTCCCATCCGCTTTTTGCAAGAACTCAACTGAGAGGGAAATTCTCTGTGAATGTTTTTCAGTGGGTTACAACATTCTTTTTCCCATGCCGTTTCGTTTTTTTAAAAGTTGTTCTCACATTTGATCGATTTCTTTTCTTTTTCAGTTATTTTTTTAAAAGTTGAGCCGATTTTGCTGTAGGACTACATGAGAAGATCAGGCTGGAAAAATTGAACTCAATTCTCAAGGGAATAAAAGAGACGACGTCGCGAACTATTTCCTCAAGGCAGTTGATTTTATAGCACGACAAATAAAGTCGAAAACTATTCAGTACGACTCATGCTATTTGTATTGAAGTTAATTTATTTTTGCTTTTTCTCTGTCATTTAAGGAAAGCTATTTTTATTTCCGTAGAGACATTCATTAAATCGGCTCGCGTTTGTATATTTCGTTGGCCTTGTAAGTGATTCTCAAAGATATTGAAATATAACATGACAGAAATTTCAAGCCTGAACAGAAAGACATTTTCCGCTGTTACAAAAATATGAACGAAAACTCATCTAAAAAATGTGGCGAAACACAATTTTGTTCTTTTTATCTAAGATTAGTTGTTCTTCAGAAAACAGACAGAGATTAAAATCAAAACGAAATACAATGTGAAAGGTATTCACTCTATGTCCCATGAAATCTCTACAGCATCTCCAGGTCAAGACAAAAACTTTGGTAAGTTTACTTGCAGCTCAATGACTCCTCCCAAAATAACACCGGGCATATCCACATTTACCTGGTAATAAAAACAGTTCTTGTTGTTAATATTTGTTTACATGCTAATTAATAGGTAAGGATTGACTACTACTACTACTACTACTACTACTACTACTACTACTACTACTACTACTACTACTACTACTACTACTACAACAACAACAACAACAACAACAACAACGACAATAATAATAATAATAATAATAATAATGGAATGAAATTCGGTTGGGATAAATGTGTTAAAGCCACAATTTTACGAGAATCACTACAAAGCTTAGATTTTGGGGTAACAATCAAAGATTTAGAACAAGAAAAAGCTTAAAAATACCTCTGTATAAATGAGAGTGAAGGAATTCACCCTAAATAGATGAAAGAAAGAGTGCGGAAACAGTTCTATGCAAGGATGCGATTGATATTAAGAACTGATTTGAATTCTCAGAACAGAATTATGGCCATTAATAGCTTTGCCATCCCAGTGGTTCAATATAATTTCAACATCTTGAACTGAACTCTAAATGATATCAGGCGAATAGATTCTAAGACAAGAAAGCTTCTTTCTAAGCACAACATGCATCATCCAAAGACTGGTGCCGACCGTCTATACAGACCCCGTAAAGAAGGTGTGAGAGGTCTTATTCAGTTAGAATTGTCATACAAGATAAAATCTATTGGCTTACTAACATACGTGGAAACAACAAAGAACTGGATGATACAATTAATCAGACAACGCGAAAAGAGAAAGAAAAATATTCAATCATGAAAGAAGATTGTAAATAGAAACGAGATTTACATTTAGTAGATTCTGTAGAAGACCAAAGCAGAACCCAAGAACCAAATGTTGCAGCAAGAATTATGGAAACAGAAAGCCAAGGATAAAGCTCTTGAACAGATGAAACAACGCGGGCAAGACAAACCTCTGCATGGCCAATATTCAGAACGATGCTAATAAAGCCGATGTTGATAAAATTAACACTCATCGATGGTTACGAGCATATGGATTAAAGGCTGAAACGGAAGGATTTATTCTTGCAGCGCCAAATCAGAGTCTTTTCACTAGAAACTTTCACGAGAATATCATACAATTAGTGTGGATCCAAAATGCATGTTCTGTGACAAATATAAGGAAATCATAGACCATCTAATCACAGGATGTTCTGTACTTGCGTCAAATGAATATAAAAAATCGTCACGACAGAGTGGGGCAATATGTACTGGACAATGTGCAAATACTTAGGAAAAGATGGTAACAAACACCGGTAGGAACATCACCCAGAACCGCTTAGAGAAATGGAAGACATCATAAATTCTACGGGATTCCACCATCTTTACAGACAGGAAGATTGAAGCACATAGGCCGGACATAACTGTCAAAAACTGAAAAGAAAAAAAAATCTTGCCTACTAATTGATATGACTTGCCCAGGCAGACTGTAAAAAAGCAAGCAAGGAATTTGAAAAACTATCAAAGTATAAAGACGTGGAAATCAAAATAGAAAAAATGTGGTAACTGAAAACAAGGATAATACCAATCATTGTAGGTGTTCTTGGAATGATAAAAAAGGAACACAATAACATATTTAAAAAAAATCCTGGAAATCCAAGCTTAAGAGAAATACAAAAATTGTCTTGATAAGTCCAGCCCACACACTAAGAAGGACTTTGTCCATGTAACGCTAGTGATGTTATGGGAGTTAGAAAAATAAATCATGAAATGTAACCATAACAACACGACATTACCTGCCTTAGGTATTCCCGTAGGTAGTGCGACCATAGCAGAAGTCGAAATATAATGATGATACTGATGATGATATAATAATAATTAGTTTTAACCCGTGAAAATCTCACGGTTTTCCTATTTGAAATTCCTGATGAATCTTAATTCTTCATTTAATAATTGAATAAGTTCATGGGAATAAAATATCAGTAGAAATTCCCCTATCGCATCGTTAAATATTTGAGCTTAACAACTTTAACAAAACATTGCAATAAAAATCATAAATACGAATGCTAGTTGTTATTTTAAGAATTAAGGACGTACATTGAAAAAAAATTGAAATTGATAGATTTTTCCATTTCACTGGAACAGACGTTAAACACGTCTATATTTCTTTCATTCACGGTTTCCGGGAGAAAATGAAAGAAAAGAGAGGGAGAAGTGTTTAACGCCTGTAGCGTTTCTGTTATGTATTTTTCTTCTCACGCGATGAAAACGGAAAAATCCATTATTTATGAAGTATTGGCAGAGCGCAACGGTCGTGCGAACTAACAAAGAGAGGGACAAGCCCAATTATTATATGATAATAATAATGTTATATATGATTACGAGACATTTAATACGACGTCCGGCAGTCAGTCAAATAATCCCTTAATTCATCGACTCTACCACCGAATGATACGAGCAACTCGATGTATAGTGGTTCCGAGGTGTTCCCATCAGGGAAGAGTTCAGACAAGAGGCAATAACTACAACGAGTTTGGACCGGCTGCAGGTTACATCAGCACATGGGATCGAACTACTGGCAGGATGTAATTGGTGATGATAACGCATTGCTGGTCGGAGAAAATTCCTAGACTGAAGACAACGACCAGAACAGAGGCTCCCTCCCCATGAACGATATATGCTACGGCAAGTCTACAACCACATTCGGTCATGGCACTAATGTTGATGATGTTAATGATGATGATAAAACAGAAAAATACAGCTTGACGGCTTTTATATGATCTATGCAATCATTACGTCAGTATGTAGTGTTGTTCATGGCGCTTCTTAAAAACGTAAAAGTAAAGACTATCTGACTCGACCGAGTTCAAACGACCTATTTGTCCATGCTTTAACCTTGTCTTGTTTGTTCATGTCATCCCCAAGGCAAGACAATGGTTTTACTTGTTGGTTGTTGGTCCTCCAAAAATAAACTGCCACAGATCATCAGAAGTTATCTACTGACAGGAACAGAAAACGTATCCATGATTTAAAGGCATTCATATGATCTTTGGCATTATGAGGTCACACACAATGCAATGTTGCTTTTGTCATGTCTTGTGCTATGTTACTAGATAATCCATAGCGATTTGTCTCCTGTTATTTGGAGAGGAGACAGTGAACACTCATTAAATCCGTTGCTGAAAGGATTTACTCGCTATTCACTGTTTCCTCCATAAATAGCAAACGACAAGTAGCTATGGATTATCTAGTAATAGAAAGGGGGTCATGACCTGAGGGCATTCATATGGTCAATGCGATCATGAGGTCACAATGCAATACTCTTTATATTACCTACCGGTCAAGCAACGGTTTTACTTACAGGTCACTGTCTTCTCAGATCGCTATAAGTTACCTGGTTGCAGAAACAGGCACTTGTCCATTAGTGATGGTATTGATATAATCAATGTCATCATGAATCATCCATGCTATGTTCTTCATATCATTTCGAAGATAAGAGAAAGGGCTACTTGTTGGTTGCTCTTTCCTTCTTAAATAACATCTGACAGATGTTTATGGGTTGCCTGGTATCAGTAAAGAATCCTTGAACTTACGGCTTTCTTTTTTTTAAAGCATTTTACCCCAATCAAGGTGGGAGTGCCACTGGTTAGATGAAGTGAAGTTGAGAGAAAAATTGTGTGTAGGGGGGGGGGGCGAGGAAATGATCAAAGAGGAAGGGGGTTTAAGACGTCAGCAGATGGCGATTGACATTGCATTTTACTTTTTGAAGATTGAAACAAGTAAACGGAAGGGAATTTCACAGGCGGGAAGTGCGAGAAAAGAAGCTGTTGGAGTACAAGTGGCGGTTACATTTAATTATTTTAACGGTAAAAGGTTGGGGAACTAGGAGCCATGGAAATATTTGTAGAAAAGACAAAGGGAAGTCGCATCACGTTTATGAGAAAGAGACTGGAGTCAAGATGACTAGTCATTATCGTTTACATTACAGATCCTTCTTTGGATTTTGTCGAGAACCTCGAGATGAACAGCTGAGGCACCAGACCAGATTCATATTATTTGTGCATTCCTATGTTCAAAATGCATTGTTGGTCACAGTGTCTCCAATGTAAGGCAACGGTTTTGCTTGTTGGTTGCTGTCTCCTTACAAAACCACATATCATAGATAATTTCGTAACAGAAGCATTGCCTTGATCGCTTATTGGAACTTAAGCTCACCCAAGCCTCAAGTGGCACTAAGTACATACGATCCATCGCTAAAGATACTGGAAAAATGGTCGGTTCCTTGTACGGCTCCAGTAAGTAGCCGACTCCTCCTGCCATGCTCTACTTTCAACGAGAGCCAAAATCAGGTTAAAGATGCCCACTCTTCACTTTCCAGTTTCGATAGAGTCCAAAAACTTCTGGGTGTTGAATTATTTTTCACCCTACAACTTTTATTCCACAGACGAAACGTTGCAAGCCTCTTGCTAATCTATCGTTATTTCCAGTGCATGTATTCTGACGGGTTACATTCCTTGGTTCCACATACCCTGACCTTTGCAAATGGGACCCGCCATGCAAAGATGAATTACCCTCATTTCCTTCTTATTCCATTAGTACGAAAGAAGTTCCACTCGGACAGATTCTCCCCAAGAATCCCTGCTATGTGGAACAGACTGCTGCCGGCAGGATGTTTTTCACAAATCGTGTAATGAAGGTCGTGTTGAATGAACAGGCTTCTAGTTCATTTCATATTAATTCAGGGGCCCCCACCCAGGGCTCTATCCTCGGACCTACGTTGTTTCTGATCTTCATCAACGATTTTCCCGATGTAATCAGTTCCCAACTAGGTATCTATGCAGATGTCACAACTAGTTACTCTTGTCTTAGTAGCAAGTCGGACAAATCCGACAATGTAAAATTGGCAACTGCTCTTGAAAAGGACGTCCAATCAGTGGTTAACGGGGGCAAGAAAGGGCATGTAAATTTGAATGCAATTAAAACAGATGCTTTCATTCAATCATCGCAGAGAACCTTTTTTTGCCTGCCATCAGCAAGGCTGATGCTAACCACCAGGACAGCAAAACATTGCATCTTTTTGACCTTTTGTTTTCCATTGACATGAAACTTAGTGATTATATTGAATCAATTACAAAGTCTACTGTAGGGAAAATAGGTCCACTGTGTTGTGCTAGAAAATTCTTTTCGTCAGATTCCATCTTGCACACTTATAAATCTATCATTCTTCCGTACATTGAATATTGCTGCCAGATTTGGTCTGGTGCTCATACGATATATCTTGAGATTCTTGACAAAATTAAAAGAAGGGTCTGTAATGTAATTGACCCCTGACCTGGCATCTCGATTTCTGTCACTTCCTTACCGTCATGAAGTGTCTTCCCTCTGTCTTTTCTACAAATATTTTCATGGTAATTGTTTTGAGCAGCCTTTCTCCTTAGTGCTTCGACTGCATGAATTTAAGCGTGCCACTAGATTGGCAACTAAGTCTCACCGCTTAATCATTGAACTACTTAGCTGCAACCGTCAGTTTTTATTCTAATTGTTTCTTTTCTCGCGCTTCTTG